>QEOT01005805.1:89713-100765 GCA_003123785.1 Pterocarya stenoptera
AATTAGTAATTCAATATATAGTTGATCCATAAATACAGCCCATGAGAGCAACGAGTAAGCTTTATTTGTCTTTTGTCTTCTTTTTTGGGTGCATGTTGGCACGTCACTAGCTAGCTAGCACAAATATACCATGTATCTAAACCAACACTTGCAACATATATTAGTAATGTCTTATCAATAACATAGAATTTCTAACATTTTTGTACGTAGTTAAGCTTGAAGAGAAGTGTGAAGAAAAGGCATAGATCAAACATGTAAGCTTTGGATTGTAGGGTATATATCCAGCCCCAAGGCTATGAAACTTTCTTGTGTAGTCTTTCAAACAATTCATGGTAACTATGATGATAAATATATAAAAATTTGAAACCGAAAGGGAATTAATCTTACATGCAGGTGCCTACTGAAAGTGAAAGAAAGTGGTGTACTCCCAGAGGAAGCAAAAGTCTTAAGCGCAGAAATAGCAGCACGACTCATACCCATCTCGATCTGATCACACTCTAGATGACTCTGTTTTTGGAGAGAAATAGAAGCCCCTGGCTAGCTTTATACAAGAAAACCCACTCGTCAATAACAATTTTTTTTTTTTTTAATGTAACACATTGAATCACGTGAAGGACAGAACATTTCTCTTTACAATTGCATTAAGATACATTTGCAGCACGATGGCTGCTACACCACGATTATTTAATTAAATTAAATTACACTGCTTGACGAAGGGCCACTCGAATTGTGGTCTGTGGTTCTATATAAGAATGGAACTCGTGGCAAATTATGATTTGTCTTTCGCCTTCTAAAATAAAAATCGTTTGTTTATGCAATGGGTTCTTGTCGTATCCAAGGGATAGTGTAACTTTTGGAGACCCACCAATAATTCGCCGCCTCGAGTTGACGTGGCCTGCTGGCTACCGGTGTCCAGATTTCTAATTTAGAGCAGAAAAGCAAGTTGATGACTTCATAGAGACAGCAAATGAGTAAATTCATTACTGCATAGATTCCCGTTGTCTCATCCATAAACTGATCACACAATCCGATAACTAAGCCTACAAATCAATAGAAAACTGAAATTTTATAGAGAAAACAAAACAACACCGTATGAATTAAGGAAGTCCAGGAAACGTACAGTATATTTACAAAGAAAAATAGAGCTTACCTCTAAGAATCTAGCTTCCTGTTTAAGACGTTTAATTTCAGCCTGTATCCGACGTTTTCCTCTCGTTGTTGGCTACAATTTGTGTGAAGAAAAAAAAAGTCTAAACACAGCCATAACAGTGGATGTCATGCGCGAGGCCAACATCGTTTTGCCTATGTTTAGACTTTTTCTTATCCGTTTTTGTGTTTTTCCATTGGAGTAAAAAGCAAAAGTCATCCTTTATAATATAGATGAGCGGTGCTCTTCTGCCGCTCAGAATGCTCCATTCAAATTTATAATTAGGTTAAAAATATTAAATCGTTTTGAAAAAAAATCAGATCTATTATTAAAAAATTAATTTTTTTATCATTTAAATCTTATATATATATATTTTAAATGATTACGTAGCAATTATTCAACTCACAATTATAAGTATTTTTCTGGGTTCAAATGCTGGTCATATTTAGGTACCAACCAATTGCCACCTCGAGTCGATCGACACTACTCACTTCGATTTGACACCTGCTGGTGGAGTGGAGGGGCTTTACGAGGGATAAAATAATCCCAAGTGGAGTGGAGGAGCTTTTCGATTATTTTCCTTGTCGACTAACAGCCGAACATGCGGATCATCCTACGGTGGAGGGATACAATTATCCCAAGTAGCATAGAAGTTTTTACAACCTTCAAGAGTTATGTAACAGAAGTGAGTCGAAGTATAAATGATTATCTAGGTAATGAGTTTGAATTCTAACTTTATACTTCATCTATTCAATTAAATATTTTACTTATTTGATTAGAGGACGGTGATTTTACAAGATCATAATTTGTAATAAAAGTAAAAGAAATAACAGGAATTGTTCATAAAAATAGTAACCGAATAATTATTAGATAAAAATCAATGCATATTTAAGAATTTTGATGATAAATCAGACAAAGAATAATACTTCAATCATATATGCGCAGGTGTGGATTTGACATGTAACTCAACATCTTGGAAACTTGAGTCCTGATCGTGTTCCTGAATCTTTGCTAATTTTCTTTAGGGTTCGTTTGTGAAAGGCCCAAAAGTATGACGCATTTACTTCCTCAGCCTCAGCCTCAGCCTCAGCCTGTTTGTGCTATAACCAAGTCTGAACTTGGAATCCTAGTTGTACCCAATTTAAGCACCTTAAGGCTTGTGGTTCTAATCATAACTATTATATATAATATAGGACTCAGTATTGGTGACCTTTCAGTTTTTGGGTCATTTAACTGATGTCCTGAGCTCCAAGCATTCCCAATTAATGAACCAACAATATACTGATTGTTAACGCTTAAAAATGACGTAATCTGAAAGGGAAGAGAGATCTATTTTCAAGACGTACTAAGATAGGCTAAGCCTCGATCAGTGTTGTTTGAAGCTTCTGGTAGTGGTCCGATGTAGTTGTATAGTGTTGGTGCATACATTCATGACGGTGAACAGTATTTAAATGTAGAAAAAAAATAAACATACAGATTTACGTGATTTGGTATTAGGCCTACGTCCACATGGGTTTGGAGATGGGAGATTCCACTAGAATATACTTGTTTATAGTTTCTCGTATCCTCTCATTTATCACTATACAATAGAAGTTTAAGATCTACTTGCGGGAGAAGATGTTCTCCCTTGAATTTTCTGTTATGAGGTTGAAGAAGAAGTTGAAGCCAATCTCAAAAGTCGTAATTCCTCCAAACCGTAGGCTCCCTGTCCATTTTAGCTAACATTCTGCTTGCGTGCGCCTTGGTAGTGATGATGAATGTCTGCTTGGTGTGTCTAACCATCTCTGATCCCTTTTCTATTTTCTCCTGATCCCTCACTGTCTCCTGACACTCTCATCCCTTAGTCCATTATTCCTTAACTCTCTTAATAGGCTGGATCTTGAAAACCATTTTGGGTCAGGTGTGTTTTACCCCCTTTTTTTGGCATCCAACTTTGACTTGGTTGATTTCATATTTGCTCGTGTAATCGTTTTGACACTCTACCATGTATCATACTCCCCAACTTTCGAAGTGGTTAATATTTTGACAAGAATTTGGTTAACAAGGGACTATTATGGCAGAAAACACAATTTATCATCCTTTTAATTATCATTGACGTAATATCAAATAAATGATGATATATAATGTCTTTGCATGACGTTATTCCAATCTTTAGAACGCATCCTCCCTCTCTTGCAAGTTGCCTTACTGCGAAGCACGCGAAGATGTCCTGCAGATTATAATTAACAGCACAAGATTAATTTGCTCATATTTCATAACATGACGAATTATATTCGTTTTGGATCATTTTAAGGACCAAAATTAAACCAGATTGCCCACATTTATGGGCGAATGAGCTGGAAAGCCGCTTTCTTAAATAATAGCTGTAGTCGGTTAAGACAGCGACTGTTTGAAAGTAACATTTTTGCATTTCGATTAGATTTTGGGCCTCCACCTGGCATGACATCCTAGCTCATCCCTCCTATACCATATGCATGCTACGTACGCGCAGATGCATTTGCGTGAAAACCACAACATGAAGCATCAGTCTCATTTTTTATGTGTATAGTTTCCTAATCGAAGATCCGAACGATGAGAAGTAAAACTTTTCCATCGAACGCGTCGCGCGCTTCAGTTGATTGCTCATTGCAGTGTTTGTCTTACATATATTACCCTTGCTAACAAGTTAGTTAAAAGGTTTAATATTCTTCGAAAAGATGGAAAACGACGACAAGTTTTCTTAGTGTTGAAGGACGACAAGTTTTTTAATTTGAGAAGTTAATTTCACTCGGACGTTCAGCTTTTGATGTTGGGAAGAATGGACTCGTGTCAGAAGTGAAAAAACTGCCGAGTCCTCGTTCTGCAGCCCTGCCTCAGTAAACTCAAACCAAGAAATGGACAAAGACAAACGCGCAGGCAAAGAAGCAGCAGAAGAAGAAGAAGAAAAGCATACCCAGTATATGAAAAAAGCAGAACAAAAACCAGAAGAAGAACAGGAAGCACAAGAAAAGCACGCCATCTCAGACCAATCACCACCCACCACCCGCTCTCCACCTCCTCAATCCCACCGATACCACAAACCCTCATCGGCACCATTGGATTCGTCTTCACCGTCTTGGCCTTCCTCCGATCATTCCTCCCACAGTCATGAACTCAAACGCTCGACCGCACCCGCCCCGGATACCCCACCGGCAGTCGTGGCGAACCGGTCGTTCTGGACCAACACGGTGGTGCTAGACAAGGTGGACCCAGGAGCCCAAGATGGCTTCAGCAGCGTTAGAGAAGTTGAGGCTGGCAGTAATAGCCGTGGTGTTACTACTGATGGCGTTGGTGGTAGCCGAAGATTGAGACCAAATCTGTCGATTCTGAGGAGGGTAAGAAGGGACAACATGGTGAAGAAGACGTTGTTGTGGTTAAGGATTTTTGCGTTCGTGTTTTGCTTGGTCTCTTTTTCGGTTATGGCGGCTGACAAGAATCAGGGTTGGGCTCTCGATTCTTTCCAACGATACAAAGAGTTCAGGTAAGTGTGTCTGCTCGTCAGTAATTTTTTATGAGGTTTGTAATTTGAGTCAAATATGTTTTCATTTAAAATGTGATTGCAGGTACTGTATGGCTGTGAATGTGGTAGGGTTTGCATATTCAGGGCTGCAAGCATATGATCTGGTCAACTATTTCATCAACGGGAAACACATAGTCTGGCACCATCTTCGGTATTACTTCGATTTCTCTTTGGATCAGGCAAGTCTTTGTTTGGACTTTGGACTCCATTATTGTACCTAACCTTTGGCTGATGTATTTGTGCACATCCTGTTTTGGACAAATTCTCTTTCAAGTTATTGCAAAAGTTGAAGGTTGATTGATAGACAAATCACACATGACTTGATCTATATAATATTTTTTACTTATTTAATGCGCAACAGTAAATATTGTGAGGACTATCTTTATCTTTCTCACTTAAAAGACTCCAAATTCAAATAACAACTGAGAAAATCTTTTTCCTCTATTTTGGGGTTAGTCTTTGGGGATAAATGAAAGATAGACAGACACGAGATAGACTTGGGGACAAATATGAATTAATGATAATTAGGCTATTGGGAACCCAGCTTGAAAAAACTGGTGCATTTGGCCAATGGAGGACGTGGACTCCTGCTCTTCACATTCCACAACTACCTAGTTTTTAAGCCACTCTATGTTAGGCATATGGTCCCGCCGAGAATTTGCCCAATTCACTCAACTTGGACCCCATTGATTTGACTTTTCTCGTCCATCTTTTTTGGCCACCTTTTCTCTGCCTTTTACCATGGTAATGTTACCTCTGCTTTCCCATATAATATATTATAGTTTCTCTGTTTTAGAATTCTCTCTTGGAAGAAAGTAACCTCTATCTAAAGAAAAGAAAAGAAATGGCAGGATTTACACCAGAAACCCAGTATTGCTTTTATATGGAGAAAATTAAGATACCAATCCAGTTGTGAATGTGACATAATTGTTGGCTCTCTAGCTTCTAGAACTCATAAAGTCTATGCAGCATATCATTTTCTAGTGTAACTCATATATGATATATCCAAGGGAGAAAATTAGCAGGCCTCTTTAGCCATTGAAGATCTCTATCTTTCTTTTTTTCTTTTTCTTTTTTTGTGGGTTGGGGTCTGACTTGAAGATCTGTTGTAAGCATTTATACATATATATATGTATATATAGGTGTTATAATAGTGTGTTCATATGTCTTCAATCCAAGAAAACTGTACTGATCTGCATAGCAAAATGCTGGGCTTCTTGTTTGTGATGGCAGATGTTGGCTTACCTTCTGATATCGGCCTCATCATCGGCTGCCACCAGAGTTTATGACTGGCAATCCAACTGGGGTAAAGACAAGTTTCCTGAAATGGCAAGTGCATCCGTGGGATTGTCCTTTGTTGCATTTGTGGCCTTTGCCTTAAGCTCTCTCTTTACTGGTTATACCCTCTTTAAAACCTCATAGTTAAATTAATACCATTGCCGGCCATATCAGAAGACGATGGGAAACTCTTTTAAGTTTTAGAGAATCTGTCCCCTGCCGCAAGTTCTAGCAATGATAAATTGTTGAAAATAGAAATTAATGCGCGTAATGCTTTACAGTTGGTGTTGTGTGAAAATAGGTTCGTGTGTTTCGCTTGAACCATGGATGAATGATTATCATAGCATTAGATATAAACATATTTCTGCTTGAAATCTCTGTTTTCTGATCTAATTCTGATTTTGGGTGTAAATCATGGAATTTGGGAAGTTAGAAGGTTCATAGATAAGCTTTAGAAATGTCTGATTTTGGGTGTAAATAAGCTTTAGAGCACTGGCATCCGATTCGCTAAAATGAAGAAATGTCTAAAATTTGAATGGACTGGGACTTAAAACGTGGGCATTGGATTCGGTAAACACCAAAACTCAAACTTTGAGTTACAGTAAATTTGTTTTCATCTCCATATTTGAAGACTCACTATTCATAAGTCTATCCTATTATTTTATTACAAAATACAGCAGAACACTATTAGTTTGGGTTTGAAAATTAGTTTGTGAAATGTATTTGATGAGTAATTAGGTTATGGAAAAAAAAATAGTTAGGAAATAATAATTTAAATATTAAATTAAATTATTAATGTACATATGGTTAATATAATTGCAAAATATAATAAAAAATAATAATAAAATATTATTATTAAAAAAATAATAATATTTTATTATTTTGATGAATCTAATGACTAATCCAATGTAGGATTATGGATAGGGAGGTTTTGAATTTATGAAAAATATGTACTTTTTATCAAATTTTAAAGATGACTTTTATAAAGCCAATGCTAATGCTCATACATGGCGGCAAGATTGGAATATAGAACTTAATAAGAGAATATATTACAACTCATGTTTCAAATTTGGAGGGAGTAAAATGTAATTACTCCCAATAATTTAGTGCGACTGCCTAACCACCATTGTTTGGACTTTGAAAGAATTTTTCATTTCATCCGTTACTATTCATTATTCCACACTTCTCACCCTGTGAAAAATATCCTCACACTTTATAAACAAAAAAAACTATAGGTATAGTGTGTGAAAGTAAATAGTGACTGATGTATAGAATTCCTCAAACGAAATATATGCATGTCTAGACCGAGTGAGTTGAAAATTTGTTTTATCCCTTTGATTTGTCTGCAATTAACACATTCGCTAGTTCCAAATTTTAACACGAGAGAATCCACTTTCACCGCAAAAGCATGATCTCGTAAAACTATTAAGATAATAAAGATAGATATGTCATGTTGCATCGACGCTGTTTTTAGGCTATTGATTCTTGTAATGTCTCTCTAGACTATAGAGTCTAATGTCTCTTTGGAGAATAAGAAGAGATGAAAAATTTGTAAATTGTAATAAAATGATTTGTGAATAGTTGTGAAATAATTTAAATTAAGATGTTTAATTGAGTTTTAAGAAATGATAGAAAAAAAATTAAATAAAAATACTATAAAGTTAAAATATTGTTAAAAAATTATTTTTGTTTTAGAATTTGAAAAAGTTGAATTGTTTTTTATGTTTTTTGTTTGGAAGTTTGGCAATATTGTAATGATTAGGTAATGGTTAGATAAAAAAAATTAAAGATTTGAAATTGAAAAGTGTTTGTATTTGAATAATGTTTGTGAATGAAATTATGAGATAAGATTGTTTGTGTTCCCAAACGAGATCTTACTGAATATTTAATGATGTTTAAAAATTTAAGAAAAATTCAACAAATCATCCCACACCACATGATTTTTTTTTATTTTTTTATTATCAAATATGTGGTGTATAGATAATGAGTAAAAAAATAAATTAATTTAAAAGAAATAAAATTTAAAAAAATAAATATAAATATAGTGTATGATATATATATATATAAATAAAGATGAATAACAAAGCTCAAAATTTATTCAGGCACCTATATATACAGCACGATAAATTTATATGCGTGTCTCTTCCTTTAAGCCTTGAAATCCGGACAAACCTGAGTGCACTGCATCTCGTCCCACATTCCGGAGAATTGAGCCCGTTGATAGGTTAGTGGGCCCGGCCGACCAAATCAGCGGAAAAGAAGCCGCTAGATGGGCTACTTCAAGGCCCGAACGACAAGAAAAGAAATGTCATTCCCAGAGGATAACGTCTTCGCCTAAGCCGCATGATGTTATTTGAGAGGGAAAAAATAAAAAAGAAGTCCTCAGCTAGAAAACCACATAAAAAAATAAAAAAGATAACACAAAATATAAACGACCGAAAAAGGATGTCGCAGAGACATGCTCTTGATAATGTCATGGAATTGAACACTAGGCACCACACGACAGAAAAGAAAAGGGATTGTTTATGTCGTTAAGGGATGGAAGAAAACAAGCTGGGCACTTGTAAAATGCACTACTAAACAAATATGCCTGCCTTAAATGTCAAAAGGCTCAGAGCTAGTAAAGGATTCATCGATGATTTATTTAAATAAACTACTGCATGCATACAACATAACTTTGGTTTACATATATATATATATAGTACAGGTAGTACTATTAATTTCATGACTAGCATATTTTGGAAATACACACACACACACACACACATATATATATATAGATCTTCCCATTTTTATTCTTATTTCTAGTAATAATACATTGAGCAATTATAAGTACTTGGTCATTTGTAAAGTACTTCATGTCCTCTCCATCGATGATCAGTTCTAATTTATTTATAAGGCTGGAGTACTCATGATCTGCATGCGTTGATCAATAAGCTCATGCAGTAGTATCCCGGGAATCCAAGCACCAACAATAGTAATCCGACCTCGAGATTTCCAGCATTTGTTCTGGGGTCATCCTTTCAAGCTCAGTTTGCCTCCACGATGCAAAGTTATTTCGATTTTGTGGGTCAGAAGCCAGCGGATACTGATCTATTTTATGAGCTTGGGATCTCATTCTAGTGTAAAGCCTCATTGTTGCTACACAATCCTCATAAGGATCTTGTATGCCAGTTTGCATGTCATATCTGTAAATGGAAGCAGCCTCATGATGATCATCACTATGCTCTTTAAATGCACATGATTTATATGAATGACAATTATAAGTAGTACTGATCATCAGATAAAAAGAAAAGAGGTAGGGAGGATAAGTGTACTTAATTACCCAAGATATGCTTGTGTTAAATACTTGAGTGAGTTGCTGAGCTTGCTTGTTTTCATCAAAGGAGGATATTTTGAAGTATCCCTGTATTTATTCGACCATTCATTAATTTTAAATCCAAATGATATTTCTCAACATGATGGGTACGGTTGGTGTTATAAGTATGGCTTTTCTCAAATTAATTACCTGATCATAACTGCTGGATATTCAATCTGCAAACGGGCAAGGTCATGATCCAAACCATGACCCACAAGAATCCTGGCGTTTCCACCTTTGGGTCGAATCTTCCACATTGGTTCCCCATTGCAGAGGAAGTCTTGAATCTTCCTCTGTGCTTGCCTAAGTGGCATTGCATCCCTTAAATATTCTGGTCTAATGCCTGTTGTTTCATACCTATAAGTTTCAAAAAAGTTAATCTGGTCATGCATTACTAATATATATAATCTTTGTTTCCCCTCCTTTTAATCATGTAGAGTACGTATCCTACCTATAGTTTGTGACTGGAATTGGTGGCTTGACATAAGTATGGAAAATTATGTTTTCAGATTCATCAATCAAGCAGACCCTTGCACACAGATCTAGGGAGCCATCACTGCCACCGCCAACCATTTTGCAAGCCAGTGCAACTACTTGTGGCCCTGATCTTGTACCGCCATTATCGATAGTTAAATTGTCACGAATGCCCAAGTTAGCCAAGCGTGCGAGTAGCCCCTGGAAAAAGATATGTTCATACGTGATCTAACAGTTGAAAGAAGAAAAAATGGAGAAAAACTTTATCTATGATTACAGACTATATTAGGAATTGTAAGTTCATTCATATAAAAAAAAAACTGAAATTCGAAGCTCTAGTTGAGGATTAATACAGCACTAAGGCTCGAGAATTGGCATCTTTCTTGGTGATTCCATCGAGCATTAGAGCTATCAAGGATAACCAAACAGAATCTGCATCCTCGGATGTTGAAAATGTTTTTACACTCTTGTTTTGGCAATGGCCCTGAAAGAAGCAAATTAAGTCTCTCAATTTATCCTTCATGGTAGTAAGTTCCCGGAACTTATGCTAATTAGCTATATAATTTTGCAGTTTAATCACCTATAAGATGTTCTCTGAGAGATTCAAAGGACCTGCAGTGTTTCTTACAGATTCCACAAATAGGTTCATGGACCGAATGATATGAGATCCTCATGTGCTCCACGAGGTGCTCAATTTTGTTGAATTGTCTGAAGCATGCTGCACACTTGTTCCTGTTTACAATAGTCATCAAATTAGCATAAAATACAATCATGCATTTCAATATTTGATATATATGAAAGGTTACTTTGTAATCTCTATATCTTAGGTCTAATCTAAGTTCAATATAAATAATTCAGTGTGCGTGCATGAGTATGTGAAAGATGTGGGTGAAGAAGAACCTGAGAGTTTCTGATGACTCATTTCTGCTGTCCATGATAGAGTTGCAAAAAATGAGTGGTTTCTACTGAAGAGAAGATTGTGCTTGTGGAAAACACGGTAAGGAAGGGAAGGTATTTATATTACCGGGGGAAGAAAGTCGCCTCCAACTTGAGAGTAAGAATCATTCCTTAAGACCATTAATGATGTTCCCTGAATTTTGGAGTTTTCTTTCTCTCCAGAAGTTGATGTTTCATCATCCTATATATTATTGAACACACATTCGTAGTAATCCAGATGCCAGGGGCCCACCATTCAACCAGAATATTTTTCTTGCTACCTGATCATTCTGCTCTCTCTCTCTCTCTCTCTCTCTCTCT
>QEOT01005807.1:1321-49018 GCA_003123785.1 Pterocarya stenoptera
GGGGGGGGGGGGGGGGATTGGGATCAATGGAGAAGAGTCACCCAAATAAAACATCTTTGCCTTTTCCCAATCACTAATTGCGTGTATGCCATGCTGTGAACACCCTATACTTCTCTGTTTCAGGTTCCAATTGATTGTTTTGAGGAACAATGGGTTATCTTCCGTGGAAAAGATGGGAAACCAGGATGTGTGCGAAACACCTGTGCACATAGAGCATGCCCTCTTCACCTGGGTTCAGTAAATGAGGGTCGCATCCAATGTCCCTACCATGGTTAGTAAGAATGAGAAGAAATAATTAGAGTTTACATGGGCTGATGATATTTGCACGTTTTATGTAAAATTCTAATAACATTGAGAACGTGTAGAAAACTAATCTTTGAAGTTTGTGATGGATAAATGTCAGGATGGGAGTACTCAACAGATGGAAAATGTGAGAAAATGCCATCTACACGATTACTTGATGTGAAGATAAAGTCATTGCCATGTTTTGAGCAAGAGGGGATGATCTGGATTTGGCCAGGCAATGACCCTCCAACAGCCACCCTTCCTTCTTTACAACCTCCCCCAGGATTCCAAGTCCATGCTGAGGTATGATGCTGACATTCATGTCCTTCAAGTTCTTGTGGAGGCAAGAAGCATGTGAATTAAGCTTACATGATTGCATACAGGCTTCTTGGTTACAGGATTTAATAAAAGAACATGGGTCATCTCATTGCTTATATATCCTTTCCTATGACAGATTGTCATGGAGCTTCCAGTGGAACATGGGCTACTTCTAGATAATCTTTTGGATCTTGCGCATGCCCCTTTTACTCACACTTCTACCTTTGCAAAGGGATGGAGTGTTCCCAGGTTTGTTCCTCTTATTACTTGTATTCAATACAATCGCTTTTGCTGAGGTTATGAGAGATGAACGAGCGAATCTGAGGAGAATGGTTCATGCTATCATGTTTGAGATTACCTCTTTTTACATAGGATTATAACTGAATATTATCCTTCTTTTCCACCCTGTAGAAGTCAGGATGTATATTGGTAACCTAATGAGTTAAGAATTTAACTTATGGAGAAAAATATAATTGAAGTGCTTTTTCACCTTTCAATGTTTAGATCGTATACAATTTTTCTTTTTCTTGCCGTTGAGGGTCTATTCTGGCCAGAAAGTAGAGAACATTAGATGTAATGACTTCACTTCAATGTGGTTTTCAAATTCTCCATCAGCGATGTAATCCTTAAGCCCTATTTGTTACTAGTATCAAAATTAAGTGGAACCGATGTTGACATAGTCTTCAATTTATATCTGAATGAAAGATTCCAGTTAAAAGTTACTCTCTGCAAAACTTTCTTCATGATTTCAGCTTGGTGAAATTTTTGACACCTGCATCTGGCCTCCAAGGATATTGGGACCCCTATCCAATAGATATGGAATTTCGGCCACCTTGTATGGTGCTATCAACCATAGGGATCTCAAAGCCTGGAAAACTTGGAGGACGGAGTACTGACCAGTGTCCAACACACCTTCACCAACTTCATGTGTGCTTACCTTCATCCAGGCAGAAAACAAGGCTATTATACAGAATGTCACTTGATTTTGCTCCCTTGCTTAAGCACATTCCTTTCATGCAGTACCTGTGGAGGCATTTCGCGGAACAGGTAGAATAAAAATCAGGTTTTCCTATATGGGTGCGTGAGAAAGTGTGGTGGGAATCCAAAGAGTATAAATTTCAGCTCTGCTAGTATAGCCTTTGGAGTTAGTAACAAATTACAATATCTTGCCAGCTGCTACTACTTTCTGACATTTATGTCCAAACGTTCTTGATGTTCCATTGTGACAGGTCTTGAATGAGGATCTGCGGCTTGTTCTTGGCCAGCAAGAGCGCATGATCAATGGCGCAAATGTCTGGAATTGGCCGGTGTCCTATGACAAGCTCGGGGTTAGGTACAGGCTATGGAGAAATGCTGTGGAACAAGGAGCTAAGCAACTACCATTCGAAAAACAAATGTAGAATCAGATTTGTTGATGGATTTTATGGCTTGTGTTGATGCTGCTATGGAACTCGGTCTGCTGGTTCCACAGAAATCTCAGTGCAGAGAGTTGCAAGATGAGCACTGACAGTTTCACGTGCCTTTGCTCTCTCAAAAATCCATCCCCATTGCGGAAATTGTTAATGATCAGAGGCAGAGAGTAAACCGTTTACACTTAGAAACCCTTGTAAACTACCAGAAACTGTTTTTTTCCCCTTACGTGTGTACAGCCATCCATATTTTTTCTTCTTCATTAATTCTCACCACTTGTTGGAGTGATGAAGATTGCTTTCTTCTGGCCTTAAGTGTGCGATAAGCCTCTTAACCACAATCTGGAATATTAGTGTTTTGGTAGTACATTGCTTTGTCCCAATGAAAATTCAACATCTCCATAGGTTTTTTATATAAATTTTCGATCGACTATTTGTTAAAAGAGATTAAAAGGAAAAGAATTTCATTGAATTTGAACACAAACAAAAAATGATCATATTTTTATAAACCCATTTTATAAAATTACAACCCATATTAAATTCCAAGGTTGCACGGCTTAAAACCTTTATCTTCACCTCAACCGTTTACCCCAAGCCATTGAACACAACGCCCAAGAGAGGAAAAAAAAAAAAAAATTGCTCACAGAGCAAAGCATGGGGCAAAAGCTGAAATCGAGCTCAAACCTGCCGGTCACAGAACCGGGATGTGGTGGTGGAGTCGACAGAGTATGGAGGAAAGAAGAGGATGCAATTTTTGGATAACTTGAGGGATTCTTTCCCAAGACGAACAAGAGCTGGGGAACCTTCCTGGAGTGCAAGTGGGGCCGTTTGGATTCAGAAATGAGTTGAGATAAGTTATGAATAGTAGTGAGATTGTTGAAATGAGTTGAGATGAGATAATTTTTGAAAATATTGTGTGTTTGAATTGGAAGTGAGTTAAGATGATTTTAACTTTTTTTAGATGAGATAAGTGTGGGTCATACAAATTATTGCATAGTATGTTTAATAAAGTTGTTTTAATTATAAATATATTTATTCCTTAAGTAATAATAATTTATAAATTATCTACCCAATTTTTATTTTTTATAATATATTTCATAATAATATTTTCCAGATTATCATGTCCTAATTCTAACGGATTATTTTTTGAAAAATATCAAATAATATTTTATTACAAAAAATTGTTTTAAAAATGATTTTTAAATTGTTTTGAAAATTGTTAAATAATAATTTTGACTAGTATGTATACAATTATTTGTTATGCTTAAAATGATTTTCCAAGTTCAAGTACTAATGGTCATTTTGCCAAGCTCTCGTTAGTTTCGATTATGGTCAATGATAATAAATTAGAAAAATTACATCATTAAATTATACAATCACTTTATTTTATAATTTCAGTTGTATAAAAATTACGTATCGACCAATCACATATTAAAATAAATTTATGTATAGACTTTATAGAATTAGCGACCATATTTTCTAAAGAAATTTGCTACAAACTTCCCCGTGTATGCAAATAAGTAATATATCGCCACACCAAAATCAAATTTGTAATACCTTTGAAACTACACCCTTATAATCCCACTATTTATTATACACGTCAATGACCACCCTGAGCTTCCCACATAACTCTGGCAATGTCATCCCTAATTGCAGCCATAGCTCGGACTGATTCGACGGTCATGTCAGGATGACGTGCTGAAGCTATGACGTCACTATACGCACGACCACTTGGATTGAGCTCCCTATTTCTCCAGATCTCGAATAACCAGTCGTTCGGCATCGTCATTCTAATAAAATTGTGTAACGTACAACATGCAATGATCAGATCCCTTTATCGCGAAACTGAATACCTCAGCGTGAGTCATAAAATTCTAAATCATGATTTTAAGACCCCAAATGTACGTTCTACTACGTACGAATGCATGAATGACGCTAATTAAAATAATCCTTATATCCCCTAAATCCTCGCTAACCCTGACAATCACTTCTATGATATCTCTCTCTGGGATAGGGGGCATAAATCCCAAGCTACATGAAAACGCTGAATCAACTAGATAATAATGACCTGTTACCCATTAACAATAAAAAAATCAGTTACGTGACAACCATTTCCAGAGACATAACAAAATACATATAAAGGGAAATAATTTGAAGATAAATTATTAATTAATATTAAATATTTGCCATCCAGAGGCATTGGAAATTGGTTGCGGTCCTGACTCAATGCATCGATGAATACGCGTGCATCATGCGAACTTCCCTCCCAACCTGTGTATAAGAATGTAAACTTCATGTCCAAATCACATACGCACAAGACGTTTTAGGCAACTCGCCCATGCTGGTTGCGATATGTCTCGCGCACCTCTGCAGGTACAATGGCGTCGATCATGGTCCCATCAATCGCTCCAATGCATCCCTACAAACGAAGAACCCATCTTACGAAGCGTACGTTCAAAGTTAATTTTTTAAACAAAAAAAAAATTAAACATTATCATGCATTATAATTTATTATGTACGATAAACAATTTACCTCAAACCAAAGATAACTTCTCTGGTTGCATGTGATTGTAGGGTGCACTCCGGATGTGTGAGTTGGGTAAATAAGATGTGTCCCAAGCCTACATAGGGCCTTCATAATGTTCGTTGTGTGGAAGTTAATAGTTTGTGTTGAATGTTGAAACCGCTGCCCCACTGTCCGTTGTTTAACTCCACACGCCACTACCTATGTGAATATGCCTAATTGTTCCTTGACAGTTAGCCATTTTCTAGTATCCTTCAAAAATCTATTATTCCGTAACAAGCTGGATAATGTGCGGAAGGTATCAACCTCCATTCAAAATAACTCACGACAATTCGTCGGATTCCCTTTCAAAACTTCCAAAATATATTGATGTCCCTGCAGTCGATATTATGTTGTGACCTTCTAAGATGCCCTTTATATTCTCTACCGGCCCTCTCAAGAAATGCGAGTGTCTCAAGATCATCAGTTGCAAACTCATCTCCACTGCTATCAGTCAAACCTCCATCAAAGAATATGGGGTACTCCTCGAGATTCACGTCCATCGAGGAGCTTTCTGCTGACCAACCCTCATCATCCATGCGAAACAGCCCTTATCTACTATGTTATTCCTTAAAACATCAAGTCAATAAATAAACTTCCAATCACGGATACAAGAATGGTGCATTAAACTTCATTATAAATAATTTTCAAAAGCCTAAATGCACTTAAATCATTAAACTTGGGTCAATAGAGGGGAGTGGGCAGCTAACTCAAAAGATGAATCATCATGCATAATCAAAGGATGCCTTAACCCTTATGATCTTCCTCAATCTACTTCATCTAAATTAACAAAAAGAAAACGATGATGAAAAAAGTAGCAGTACATACACTCATCAAACCAATTCATAATCGTCTCATGAAAGCAATGAAGTATAGTCACACACATAAAGTAAAATACAACCAACAAAGTAGCCATCACGAAAATACAAGTCATAAGAAAATAAATAGTCTCGCAATGCGATAAAGTAAAATACAACTTAGAAATGCTACTTTAACAACAACACGCCCATTTGTCTCTCCTGGCAACATCCAACGACAAGAAGAAAGTCCGTAGACCTGGGTTTAGTAATTTCTCACTGTAACGAACCAGTTGTTCGCCCTCCAGTGACGAGGAAAGCTCGCTAAGCAATGTCGCACACTAACTAATAGGATTGTAACCTGCATTGCTGAAATCACTAGGTTGTGTTCCTTTGCTAAGCTTTGATGAACCCATACCTTCCAACTCCTCATATCGCTTACATCGTGCGATCTGTGTGTGTTTCACCTCCTCTGCTGCCTCACAAAGCTGCATCTCAAACTCGCTCATTTTCTTCTTCGACCTACATGATGAATTGCAACTTACAGCAACTGAAGGTGACCCATCCCCATCAACTTAATAAAGTCATCATCTTCAACGTCCGCACCATGTGTATGTCGATTGCCAAATGCGGAAGGCCGCCGAGCTCGCATCTCCTCATTGAGATGCTGCTCTTTGTCACCATCTGCGGGCAGCTGTGTTGACGCGTGTTGCATAGTCCCATATGCAACAGAAGCGCCGAATATGGTACAAAGCTCCTCGTACCCTAGGTAACCGCTAGTACGAAATCTCCCCCATTTATTTTTAACCTAACAATTACAGAATATACAAACATGTTAATAATCTGATTGCTAGTGATCATAACTCATGTTGTTTGGTTAAATAAAGATGCTTAGTAAGTAGCATTTTTACCCTGATGGCATTTTTCCAGGCCTCGTCACTCGCGACTACCGTCTTGGTGTCGAGATCCCAACCCATCCTAGTTTGGCTCAGTAGATCGGTAAACAAACGTTGTAAACCTTTCAACCTTGTAATTTTGCCGCGAACCTGGTTCACGTCGAAGGCCCTAATGCCAATAGCGCTAAGCTGCTGAGCATAACATTCATGCTCTCTATACGTGATCTTTCCACTCCTTAATCTACCATGAAGGGCGTCCTGGTAGAGCATGTCAATGAATGCCTCCTCCATGTCATTGCCCCAAATCTCATGATCTCGGATCGGGTTTTCCGGATCCTCTATTTGGAATAGCTAAGAATTTGGTAATATAATACAGACAAATAATATTGTTTGTAAAATATGCAACCATACAGGCAATATGCCTTAATATGAGTAATGATCCGCAATTAAAATATGACACATACATGTGGATATGGACAATGTCTACCACAGGAGCGTAAGTAGTACCGCTAGAAGAACAAGGAAGACAAAAGTTTATTAAAAAATACAAACTTTGTTATATATATATATAAATAAAACAGCAAAGTATATATGATAATATGCAAATATAAGAACAAGCTTAACAAGATGCATATAGAACCTTTCAACAAGATGCAGAGATGAGTTTCATAAAACTCATGGCATGACTTGGAGGCCTACAACTCATGGCTTCCCAAGTGTATGTTTCTTGCTCTCTGGGTCTCTTGACACCTTGTTGCAACACTTTATTACTTGCTTTTGCCTAGGTTTCTATGTGAGATTACTAATCCTTTACCCAACACTATCCTGGGAGTATGTTAATCCGTTCCTCATTGTCATGTTCTCAGGGATGATGAAAATGCATTCTGGTTCAGCTAAACAAACATTGACTGGCAAGTTTTTGAAGGTTCTTCTTTTCCCAAATTTCAGCTTGAATATTGTTAAAAACTTTAACAGAACATTGTTAGCTATTGAACTAAACAGTTGTGCTTAACGGTGAAATCTTGAAACTACGTCACCAAAGACACAAGATCATCCTACTGCTAGCAACAAGAGGATCAAGAACCTACCCCCACCACCCATGACCCACCACCAGATCACACATCGCCTAAAGATAATGGCATGTTCAAGTCAAAAAGATGTCCAAAGCTCTGCATCGAGTAGAGATTTCAGAAAAACACGCTGAAGGAATCATTTTGATGTATATGCAGTTGATGAGACAAGTGAGATGCCTGCAAATATGCAAGCAGAAATTTTGTTCCTTGAGTTACTGCTGATTAGTGATCACTACCTGAGAGAAACCCTTTTTTTTGTTCTACTTTGTGGGTTATTGCTGATCAGTTATCACTAACTGAGAGAAACCCTTTGCTAAACGTACTATGCTGTAATTGTCTCCTATTATTTGTGATATACCAGTAGAGATGCACATATATAATGCATTATAGTTTGGTTATAGCCTTCAGTAAACCAGCCAAGGAAGGAAAATCACAACACAGAACGTGATAACCACATTTCCACCGAAACATCAAACCACACACAGGACCATCAAAACACATAGGATCATATATCATCTATACACAGGATCATCAAAACTCATAAAGTATCAATTCAGGATCATCAAAACACAATGCATAATCCTTAATACAACAGGATCATATATCATCAAAACAGATTTGCAAATCAACCCACAAGCTGAATCAACACACAGGATCATCAAAACACAACACACAAATCCAACCAGTGTACATAAAATTGATTAAAATCAGATTTACATACTTTGAAGGAGCGCGTCCTTGGAGCCGTCGTGGTGACAGAATGAGACGGAGCGAGTCCTCATCTAGATGTGGGGATTGGGTGAGGTGTTTGCAGGGAACTGGAGGGCTAGGTTTCCTCGTGTTCGGCATCCTTTACTTGTAATGGGAAATGGCACCCAAATTTGCCATATTTTCTAGTCACAATAGGTACGAATAATTAAAATAAAATTCCTAAATTGAATTTAATTTAGGGCAGGGGGCAGGAGAATCTCTACTTGTGTTTTGGGTTCAAGCCATAGTAAGGTACGGCGGACGTCAATGGACTGAGCTGAGAAGGGACTTACCAAGCACGCAATGGCAGACCTACGGGTTTCACAGGGTCCTTGGCATACGGGGGCATGCTGTACGGCGAACTTTACTTGTGACTGGAGGGGCCGAGCTGAAGGAGTAGAACTTGAGGTGTAAAATGGGGGCAACGCTACGATCCGTTCGATTTTGGATCTCTCTCGGGATTGCCTTCGATGACTGTGAGGGGAGACAACGAAATGCATTGAGGATGGAAAAATAGACGATTATTTGAGGCAATGTATGCGTGAAGAAAAAAAGCTTCACAGATGCTCAGGGGCATCAATGGGACCAACGGTCCTTCATGCTTTCTCTGGAAAAGCAACTGCAGAGATACTGTTTTCGTCTGAAAGAATGTAGGCCACAGTTTGTCGTTTTGCAAAATAAATTTAAAAACACCTACCCTCAGCTTGTTTGTATGTTTGGATTAGAAATCATCCCTCCATACAGAGTGAAACCATCTCACCTCCGAAATCAATCAGTCCTTAAAAGGGATGTTTGGGGAATGAGATAAGATGCGATGAAAATTTTATGAATAATAGTAAAATAATTTATGAATAATAATAAAACTGTTTAAGTTAATATGTTTTATTAGATTTTGAGAAACGAAAGAAAAAATTGAATAAAAATATTATAGAATTAAAAAATTATTATAATATTATTTTTATATTGAGATTTGAAAAAGTAGTATTATTTTTTATATTTTATTTAGAAGTTTGGAGAAGTTGTAATGATTAGATTATGATTAAATGAAAAAGTTAAATATTTGAAATTGAAAAGTATTTGTCTCTAAATGATATTTGGAAAGAAAATTATGATAATTTTTTTTTTTACAAGAAAAAATGTTATTAATCCACGTAAATAGGCAAAGCCCGAGTGCACAGGAAGTATACAAAGAATTATGATAAATTTTGAGGTGAGTTTCCCAGGCTTGTTTCGGAATAGAGATGGTTTTATCTCATCTTATCTCGAAATTTCTTACCATACTTTTTTCCCAAACATCACTTAAATACAAATATTTTTCAATTTCAAATATTCAACTTTTTTATCTAATCATTACAATTTTTCCAAACTTCCAAACAAAACTCAAAAATAATTAAACCTTTTCAAATTCCAAAACAAAATAATATTAAATATTATATTCTAACAATATTTTAACTTTATAATATTTTTTTTCAAACTTTATCTCTTTTCCCACCTAATAAAACATCGTAACTAATATAATTTCACTATTATTTACAAATCATTTCACTACTATTTATAGATTTATCATTTCATCTCATTTACCAAACATTCCTAATTTGATCATTCTTAAGAACACGCGGTAAAACGTTCAATTAAAAACACCAAGATAATCTAATTTTGAAACAAACCACAAGATCTAATTTTGTATTTAACCCTACTCTTATCTAATTTTCTTCTCTATACATGACCTTGTTTCATTCTTCCTTGAATCCTTTTAACAATTTTTCTTGTTAACACTGAAGATGGGAGTGAAAACTCAAACGTAGAAGCTACTCATATTTTTGCCCAAAGGGTGTATATGAGTTTAATATACCGTTCGGGGAAGAAACATATAATAGATTAAAGCCTTGTCTCATTTGGTTCAAACTTACAGGATTTTTTACACCCAGATCAGAAAGCATGTTTTCTTCACGACTGAAACTACTAGTTCCTGCCATGTTGAAACCTGGGTATGCTCATATATACTTAGTAATATGTACAACAATCTATCATTTACCTATATCCGAAGACATTCCAATGTTGATTCATACCGGCTTCCAGACTGTAAGCACCTCTTGGAACATCTCCAGCATCAGTTCCCTATCTGCATGCCTGAAAAAGTTATCAACTTCATCTCTAACATCATATATCTTGCCAAAATCAAACAAGTACATCAAACATCCTTTCTTCAACTTGTTCAACTGGTAAAGCCAAGCGTCTTGCAGCCTCTCAAGCACATTCGCTCTGTTAATGTCTTCCAAGAGGCTTTCCTCGCAGGCCTCTTTAAGGTGAGCAATGCCATATTTGTTGGCTGCCCCTAGTAATGTCAGCCTGTGCTTCCAGAAATCTTCTTGTTTTATGGTTCCATACAAGTAACTGAGAAGGGCCATGCAAGATTCTCGTAACATGTCTTCAATGTAGATAGTAGAGGATTCTTTTCCCTTGAGGTTGTGATGAAACATGCTCTGAAACACGGGAGAACTTGCAGACAAAATTGCCTTGTGAGCTCTTAGAGTGCCGTCAACAGTGTTAATGGTGAGATCAGAATAGATGGCCTCATCAAGCATACGAGAAAGACACTGAAGAGTATTTTGGGCTGACGAAGACTGCATCATCTGATCACTTGGCCATACAGAACAGGCTTCTCCACCCTGAGTGAGTGCAAAGACTAATAATTAATGAAGTGAAGGCATAGCAAAGTTTAGAGAAACTAACACTTGGAATTTGTGTTGGATGCTTGAATTCCTTGATGTGTGTGTGTTTTCAAGAGAGTTTTCAGTTAAAACGTATTTTCTTTCTAAAAGTTAATTGCTCCTAGAGGAACCAGATTCACACTGCAAATGAGTAAATTCGGCTTTCTCCCAATTTCAACCTTCCACTGCTACAGACTTTTTCCCCACTAAATGCTACTACATACATTTGAATGCTTTCATATTAAAACAAAGTTCCAAAAGATGACGTATAAAATGATTTGTCTCTAAAACACATTCCACAAACCAACATCGCAGCACCTCATATAAGACTATGGAAAGGTACTTACGTCCAAAGGGCAGATCTTCAGGTCCAGAAACTCAACATCAATGATGAAGCGACCATGGAAGGGGGAGTCAACAGACCAAACAAAGTCTTCATATGTCCGAAGCAGTCTCTCATGAACTGCAGTATAATGCATTACAGAGTTATGTACTTCAAAACAGTCAGCTGCTGATATGGAAAACATATCACCGTGTTGGTGCTTCAATTAAGATACATGAATATAATGTGATTTTTGCACAAGAAATTCAAATGATTGCAAGGCATTCAACCCACTTTTGTAAGGACAAATAATTCTGGTTGGCATATTTTTGTATCTTAAATCATAGCCATATCTAGTACAGCCCTCTTTGCAAGAAGATGGGTCAATCAGCCACAAGAAGCCACCTCTTACAATGTGTTTTTCTTATTTTTCCTGGTTGGATTAAGGCACATGCATTGATGCCTTGCCACATAAAAGTCTCACTGTTTCACATTATTCATACAAATTTTTAGTGTCACAGTGCTTCCTAGCCAGACAGAGTTGGGTTTGAGAGTTAAAAATTTATGTAGTTGGCCACAAGAATCAAACAAATATTACATTTTTATATGAGAAAAACTCTACTCTCTTGGAAAACTGTCATTCTCATATACATTCGTTTTTGTCTACCCCCCCCCCCCCCCCCCCNGGCACATATTTCCTTAAATTTGTTTTCCATAAAAAACAACCAGATTCTTATATCTCACCATCAAATCTAAACCCCATCCCCATGGAAGTATTTTTTCCAAGCTATAACCACGCAGGCATACAGACACAAAAAGGTCATGCAACTAATCATTTCTTGAGGATTGGTTTCTCGATATGTTGGAAAAACAAGGATGGAGTTGTGCTAAATTTTCACTAGTAATGGAATATTTCGTCCTTAATAATAACAAGAGTGAGTGAACATAACATTCTCGGATCTCAACGTGTTAAATTCGGGTCTCACTTGGAGAGGGTCCTTGTCCCACTTGGAGACGCACCATGTTTTTCTCTCCCTA
This sequence comes from Pterocarya stenoptera, assembly GCA_003123785.1. Classification (NCBI taxonomy): domain Eukaryota; kingdom Viridiplantae; phylum Streptophyta; class Magnoliopsida; order Fagales; family Juglandaceae; genus Pterocarya; species Pterocarya stenoptera. The sequence goes on from QEOT01005807.1 coordinate 13,484, forward strand.
ACAAGTATCCCCGTCATATTGCAATGCAAAATCGTTACATACGATTAAGAACAAAACATCTTCATCGTCGCAATTAGTAGCCCATATAAGCGTTCACCTTGCTTCTCAGGGAAAATTGCTTAAAACAAATTCTTATAGACGAACAACTCAACCTCATAAGACTCCAAATAGATTCCCCATCTACCCAAAAAGCATATACAATATAAAAAGTAACAGAGAGCAGCGCATACTGGGGGAGATGTACAGCTTGCGGTTAGCGCCGGTGTTAGAGACTCGGAGGACAAAGCGAGCAAGGGGAGGCTGCTCCTTGGAGAGCCGTGAGGGCTCTGGAAATAGTCGAACGTAGAGTTGTCGATTCTTCTCTATGGATAATTGCCTGCGAAACCATCACGAAAAGATAAAGAAACGGCGTTCCAAGATTCAAATGAAATATACCCAAATATACATGCAACAGAGAAAGAGGGGGAAAGGTTACCAGTTCCAGATTCCGATTTTGAAAGGATCGGATTTTTTGAAAGAGCAGGGGCTGAAGTTCTCGATTTTCCATTGCGCTAGTCTTGAGATCGTCTCCACTTTGGTATCGGCCATCTTAACTCCCTCTCTCTCTCTCTCTCTCTCTCTCTGAGCTCATGCAGCTTTGTTCGATTTGAATTGAATTGAAATCTTAAGGCCATGTTTGGATACACAAAACCATCTCATCTCATTTCATCTCATCATTCAGCTTTCCATTACTATTATATTATCTCTTAGTTTAAAAAATTAAAAATTAATAAAAATTATCACATAGAAAAACAAGATTATAAAAAAATTAATAATTTTTCAATGCTATAATACAACACCATTTTAAAGGGAAAAAACCAAGAGCGATGCTACTTTGCCGCCTGAGTAGCATCGCTCTAAGTGACTGCTAGGCCAAATTGACATTTTTTATTTATTTTTATTTTTTTATTCATATTTTTTTTTTATCATTTTAAAACAACTTTAAAAAATGAAAAATGATAAGATTACTACTTTTCTACTACTCATTTACTACTCTTTTTATATTTGATTTTTTTTTAATTTTTAATTTTACTTAATGGTTAAGGAAGTGATTATTAGTAAAATTATATATATTTTTAATTTTTTCTTAATGATTAAGGATGTAAAAAAAATATTTAAAAGAAAATGATAAAAAAATAAAAAATTTCAAATATAATATAAGTAGTAAAAAAGTAGTGAACTGGTTGCAAGCGTATCATTAGACTTAAAAAATATAAAAAAAAAATATATCAATACACCAATAGTCGCTTCCTTAACTATAAAGTAAAGAAAAAAATTATAAAAAATTAAAATACATAAGATGTCAAAATGAAGGGGTAAGTTGAGTGAGCAAAGTAGTATTTTTTATATAATAATGCTAGAGCCACCGCTGGGAGCTACCGCTGGCTCTAGTATGTGTTTTTTATGTGTATTTTTTTAGTTTTTTTTATATAGATATTTTTAACAATTTTAAATATTAAAAAAAATAAAAATAAAATCACAATTTATTTTTTATTTTACTTCGTGATTAAGGAAGTATTTTTTAATGATTTTTTTTTTTACTTCTTGATTAAGGAAGTATTTTTTAATGATATTATGAATTTTTTTTTAAATATTTAAAATTGTTAAAAACATCTATATAAAAAAGAATTAAAAAAATAAACATAAAAATACATACTAAAACTAGCAGTAGCTCCCAACGGTGACTCTAAGACCACACTTTTTCAAAAACCAAATGATGTGTGTACCATGTCAGACGACACCATTTTTAGAATTCCACGAGAACATTCTCGTAAAACCACGCTCCCTCTCCAAATCCAATCAATTGTCACCGCTACCACCTCCATCCTCCGACCCGACCTCCTCGTACTTCCCTTGTATATAGAAAACCTGGAACCAAAGCAAGGAGAAGATGTCTTCCTTCTCTGGCTACAAGCCTGCCCCATTATTCAGCTTTTTCGGAGCCACAACAGCTCTTGTATTCTCATGTATTTCCTCAAGATAAAAATAAAAAATAAAAAATTAATTAGGTTTATCCTGCAAATTTCTCTTATAGGTTCAACGAGACAATGAAGAGCGGGGTGGGCGTGGCGTCCATATGAGTGATGCGCCCTGAGCTCGTGATGAAGTTGATTGTTCCTGTAGTTATGGCCAAGGTGTTGGGGATATACGACCTCATCATAGCCGTAATTATTAGTACGTGAATTAACCCCAAAGCCAAGTCTTATTGTCTCTTTGATGGATTTGTTCACTCGTAGTCCGGTCTTGCTTGTGGCCTCTCCGGTCTCTCTGCTAGTATGGCCACTGGCATTGTCGATGACACTAGTTTGATAACTACATCTTTTTGCTATCTGTCACTGACCCGCTCACTCCACAGATAGATACAAAATGAATAAAAGAAAGAAAGAAGGAATAAGAAGATGAAAGAATGACTACAAAACTAGAATTGTATTTCTTGGAAGAGAATTTCGAGTATTCTCCAACCTTCGAGATGAGTTCAACAAGAAAAAATCTAGAAAGATATAAGATTTCGAGTCCTACAGACTTATATGTAATTGAATATGCTACTAACAAAAATACACAACGTTTTATTAGAAGTAGAGATCAATATGCATCGGTTCATTAATGTTATAGTCCCTCTGCCTACATATTCGAAACGCACCATATCACTTAAGCGTTAAATGCCCCGTCTTGAACTCAATTCGTTAGTACCTAGGGGTGTAACCAGTCCGGTTTAGTTCAATTTTGGACATATTTTAGAACCGAACCATCATACACCAGTTTTGAAATTTGAAAAACTGACACCGCATCGGTTACAATCCTAAACTGGAACTTCCAGTTTTACTAGTTTCGGTCCAACTTTTCCAATATATTATATACAACATATATATTATAGTATATAATAATATAGTGATAATATATTGGAGTATATTATAATATATATTATAATTGTATTATAAACTATAGTGATAATATATAGTTATTTATATAGGATTTTGAATTTTAATGTTATTTTAATTAGTAATTTAGCATATAATACAATATTATTTTATATATAATTATATATATTAGATATCAAAATTCTATATGATATAAAAAATTAAAAATATTTATATTTATATGAACCAGTCTAGTGTTAGAAAAGAAAAACCGGAACCGGTTTTGAAAAAAATGAAATCGGTACCGGCCCGAACCGATTTAGAACTGAACCGAACTCATCGGTTTAGTTCGGTTCGGTCCGGTTCACCGATATTTTTTTCACCCATATTAATACCATTGCTCTCTAAATGCACCGAATCACTTACTCAAAAGGCCCGTTTCACTTTTGACCGTTAATACCATTGTCTTCCCGCGATTCCCCAATTGCAGTCCAAACTTCCCCTTTACAATCCCTTCCCCTTTAAGAGCATTGGTATTGGTTCAATCAAAAGCCAATGCATCTTTAAAATTTGAAAAAATGTAGATAAAATCATCTACATTGGCTTCATCAAAATGCAAAAATTTGAACTTTGAGCTACAGTGATTTTAAGTACAACTTCAAATTTGAAGATGTACTTTTTATCATCAAAAGTAATATTTTATTATAAAAACTAAAGTCAACTTCTTTTCTATGTAAACGGTATACAATAATATACTAGTTTGTTCTTTAAATAATTACACAATTAAATTCGTATAGAGTTAATACTATAGGGTTATAGCTATAGTAATTTCCATTTGTTAGAATAATATAATATAATATTATTAGCTAAAAAACCATATACTTCCATCTAATTCCAGGCTAGCAAAAAAGTTGCCGATGCTATATGGGTTATCTTCCCTTTAATCTTTGATTATTAATCGTTAAGCTTTCTTTAAATAGTGTAATTGCAAAATATGAAAAAAAAATTAAAAATATTATTATTAAAAAAATAATATTACATTATTATTTTGATGAATCTAATGGCTAATCCAATATGGAGTTATGGATAGAGAGGTTTTGAAATTATGGAAAACATGCTCTTTTCATCAAATTCTGAAAATGGTTTTGATGAAGCCAATGCCAATGCTCTAACCCTTAACCTTAAGAACACTTACAATGCTCCCCCACCATTAAAGGACCTTGCCCACAAGGTGTGGGTAGAGGTTGCCCAACTTCCAAAGAGACTCCCAAGAGCTGTCTTCCACTAGTGCCCCTACCACTTCACTAGGACCTTGGTTACAACATGATTTCTTACTTTTTCATTATTCTCTCCAATATAGTCTCATGCTCTGGTTGAATTTGTCCTTGTGGATCCAAAGGAGGCCGTGTAAGAAGCGATGTGATGTGTTGTCCTAATTTTTTCTTTAGACAAGACACAAGAAAAAATAGATAAATATTTTGGAGGAAGTTGGTAAATCTAACATGTAAGCCACTATCCTAATTCTTTCTACCACCTGAAAGAGACTATAGCACCTTGGGGCAAGTTTCATGTTATGGCACATAGAGACTATCTTTTGCATGTAAGGTTGAAGTAATCCCCTATCTAAAACATTATTTCAGTCCTCTTCCTATCTGCGAACATTTTCAGCCTTTGTTGAGCCTTCTATAGGTTCTCTTTTTAGAAGGCTCATAAGTTGCTCCCTTGACCTCAGTTGTTGATCTATTGTGGCATTAGCAGTAGTCCATGGGATGTAATTTGGTAGCTTTGGTGGAGGATAACCATAAAGAACTTCAAAAGGAGAAATGTCAATAGAAGAGTGACATGTGGTGTTATAACACCATTCAGCCAAAGGAATCTACAAACTCCATTCCTTGAGTTTGTCACTAGTGTAACATCTGAGATAAATTTTCAAACACTTGTTCAAAGCCTCAGTTTCCCATCAAATTAAGGATGATAGGCAGAACAAAAATTCAGATAAATGCCTTGTAAATAGAAAAACTCCTTCCAAAAAGAACTGATAAATATTGGATCTTTATCCGAGACTATGGATTTGGGTATCCCATACAATCTGAAAACATCATAAAAAATACTTCAGCCACCCTACTTGCTGTTTAGGGATGAGAAAGATGAAAAAATAGATAAATTTTTGTCAATCTATCCACTACTGTAAACACAATACTCGCTCCCCTTGAAGTTGGAAGACCCTTATAAAATTCATGGAAATGTCTAACCATGGAGAACTCGGTATTGGCAAGGGCTGCAGTAACCCAGGTGGGTGTAAAGTCTCATGCTTATTAACTTGACAAACATCACATTCTTTAACCAACTTTTTACATCCTTGTGCATCCCTTTCCAGTAAAAATTTGATTTAGCCCTCTGCAATGTTTTATGATAGACCACATGATCTGCGTATGGACTATTGTGTATGTGTTGTAGTATCTACGTCTTAAATGGTGAGAATCAGGAACCCCCACCAGTCTTCCTTTCCTTAACAACAAACCTTGATGCACTGAATAGTGTTTTGGGCCACCTAGACCTTGCTGCAATTGGGAATATATCTCACTCAGTCTAGGAGACAACAAATAACTTTGTATGAGTTCATCTATCCCCAGTGGAGTTGGAAATGAAATAAGAGTCATTGTAGCAGTTTTTTCTTCAATTTTTCTAGAAAGTGCATCGGCCACTTTATTTTCCTTGCTTTTCTTGTAATCAATTGTAAAATCAACCCCAACAATTTTGATATTCACTTTTTCTGGAACTTATTACCCACATTTTGCTCCAACAAGTACTTCAAGACTTGTTGGTCAGGCTTGATCTTAAAAGGTTGGCCTAACAAATATGGTATCCACTTACTAACTCCAGAAACCAATGCCAACAATTCTTTTTCATATGTTGACAACATCAAATCCTTTCTTTTCAATGTCTTGCTGTAGAAAGCAATAAGATGACCCTCCTGCATAAGAACTGACCCCAAACCCAATCCAGAGGTATCACAGTCAATGGTGATGCCTTTGATAAAATCAGGTAACTTCAACACAGGAGGTCGAGTGACCGCTTGTTTCAATTTGAGAAAGGCCCTAGTTGCTTCTTCACTCCAAACAAAAGAATTCTTTTTTAACAACTCAGTCAAAGGAGCTACTATGATTCCATAATTTCTTATGAAATTCCTATAATAACCCATGAGGCCCAAGAATTCCCTTAAGGATTTCAAAATTGTTGGAATATGACACTCCACCGTAGAAGCAATTTTGGCTAGATTTGCCTTAGACCACTTGCATAAATTATATGGCCCAAATAACCAATTTCATCCACAACAAATCTGTATTTTGACATCTTTGCATATAAATTATGTTGCTACAAAACCTCAAAAATAGATATGGGATGTGCTAGATGATCAGCAAGGTTCTTGCTATAAATCAAGATGTCATCAAAGAAGACCAATACAAATCTTCTTAGGAATAGTCTGAACACTTTATTCATTTACTCTTAAAATGTAGTTGGGGTATTAATAAGGCTAAAATGCTTTATCAAGAACTCTTAGTGTCCCTCATGAGTTTTAAATGTTGTATTTTGTATGTCCTCCTCATTCACTCTGATTTGATGATAACTCTATCTCAAATCAAGCTTAGAAAACACATTGACACCAAACAATTCATTAAATAACTCATCAATGTAAGTATAGGAAACTTGTCTTTGATGATTTTTTGTAAAAAGTGTGTGGTAATCCACACACATCCTCCAAGTCCCATTTGATTTTTTAATCAACAAAACTAGTGAGGAGAAAGGGCTCTGGCTTTGTTTGACTACCCTAGATTTAAGTAAGTCTTAAACAATTTTTTCTATTTCTATTTTCTGATAATGTGGATACTTGTTTGGTCCGATTGACATAGGAGTAGTTTCCTCCTTCAAAGTAATTCTATGATCGAAAGATCTCATGGTTGGCAACCCTACAGGCTTAGCAAAAATCTCATAGAACTCATTAATAACTTTTGTCACTATTTCCTGAGGATTCTCAACTTCTTTTTTCTAATACATTGCTAGTATTTGTAAAAACCAGTCTTGCCTTCTCACAATGGAAGATTTCAAGCACTTATCTCCAGATTGCACCTTAATACCCTCAAATTCCAACCCTTGTAGCATTACCTGCTTCTGTTTTATCTTAAAACTCATAGACATCTTGGTGAAATCCCAATTAATAAGGCCCAAAGTTTTCAGCCATTGGACCCCAAGTACAATGTCACAACCACCCAAATTAAGGACATGAAAAGGCTTTGAAAACTTGGAACATTGACCAATGAGGAGAAAGGGCTTGGCTTGGTTTGACTATCCAAAGTAAGGAATGTTAATCACTTCCTTGCACATTCCTTTGCTTAAAATTTTATCCCTATTAGCCACCCAAACCTGCAAACTAGTATCACTTCGAATTTTCAATTTAGCAACTTGAACCACAAGTAGATCTAGGGAGTTGTAAGTGCTTCCTGAATCAACAAAAATCCCCACTGAACAAGCTCCTATTCTCCCAAGCAATCTCATGGCATTATTGTTAAGACACCCTAAAATTGCATGGATGGAGATTTCCAAACTCTCTTGCTCCTTTCCAAGCCCCTCTTCCACTCCACCTAGTTCACAATCAACTACATCCTCTGGCCTTTCAGGCACAAAATCCTCAAGTTGTAACAAATAAACCTTGAGATTCTTGCGCACGTGTGTTGGATTCCATTTTTCTTCAGAAGGATAGAAAATTTCCTTCTTCTCTTTTCATCCATTTGTGGAGAATTTTTTTTTAACTAGTGCACCAGGTCTTTGCACCCTACATGTTTCCCCCATCACATCAGAATTATCCCTTCCTACTAATCCACCACCACTCCTCCAAGACTTCCTAGAAGACAAAAAGTATTCTTCTTGGATCTTGGCCAATACAAAATCTGCATTCAGATTAATAGGTTAGCATTTGTATTGATAAACGAATCTCATCTTTTAATCCACTCAAAAGTAGCTTAATTTGTCTCTTTTAGACAATCCTTTCAGCCTAGTGGACAACCCCTCAAATTGAGCCTTGTAAGCAGCTACAAAAGAGGCTTGTTTCAAACGAGTTAAAACTTCCTTTGGGTCATTATATGTTGTTGGCCCACGTCTGTAAGGCTTTCACAAAAGAGTCTCAACCCGTGAAAATTCCACAATCCATGACATCTTGATAACATACCAATGTCTCACCCTCCATATGGTAAGAGGCCATCAAAAGCTTTTTATTAAACGATGTTTGGTGGTAATCAAAGTACTAGGCAACTTTAAAGATCCACCTAGCATGACTATTTCCCTCAAAATGTGGTAATTCAAGTCTGATTCCCCTCGGAACAAAATCCTTCTCCTTATTATTGAACACTATCGACCCTTGGGAACCTTCCTCAGAAGAATTTCCTGGTTACCCTTCAACCAATATGCTAATCATGTTAGCAAGTTGATCTAACTTGTCAATAAACCCATATATGGCATGGTTGTGATCATCCAATTGCTTCTGCAATACCTCCTACTAAATCTGCAGACCTTCTTGTTGTAGCTTTAAGGTTGTTGCTTGTGTACCTTCTGCTATAAGATGATCGCCTCTCTGATACCAATTGTAACAGTTCTGCTCACTCCATAAATAGATACAAAATGAATGAATGAATGAATGAACAAGAGGATGAAAGAATGATCCAAAAAATGGAATTGTATTTTTTGAAAGAGAATTTCAAGGATTCTCCAACCTCCGATATGAGTTCAACAAACAAACATCTAGAAATATACAAGATTTCGAGTTTTACAGACTTATATACAATTGAATATACTACTAACAACAATACATAACATTTTATTACAAATAGAGATCAATACTCTCTGATTAATTTTGATAAATATGCGAATACCTTACCTATCTAAAAAATAATTAAACAAAATACCCTAATTATAGCTTTGTGCATTCATATATGGGTGGTGTTGGAGTTCATCTAGTTGAAGTATTGAACTTGCGTATTTTGTTGTTTTTTGTGCTTTAAAACTATTGTGGCAGTTTAAATTGGAGGATCGAGTACAAACCTACAAATAATATGGGTGGAGTGAGGAGGAAATTCACTCTGGTGATATCTAATATTTCTTGATAAAGGTATCCCCACTTAGCGTATTGTCCGACTTCTTTTCTAGGTGTTCCAAATTTGTTTCTTTATTCTTTATTCTAAATTACTTTGTTGTGGTCAATGTGACCAAGTGATTTGCATCAATGTCAATGACAAAATGGTATCTTACTGACCAATTTGCTACTGTTGTCGAGTGCAAAATGGGATGAAAAAACGTTTCTTTGATTGAAAGGATGCTTATTGTTTAGTTTGCAAATTTCGATGGCAAGATTTTTTGGAAACCTAAAAGGTAAGGGATGCCTTAGTAAAGAAGAGATTCACTCTCATTCTAGTATTGGGTTTAAGCATATGTTATAAATATAACCGCTTAAGAATATAGAGCTATTTACAACAATCAAGCTCCCTAATTTAAGCATATGTTATAGACATAACTGCCTAAGAATATTCTCTCTAATTATGGTTTGTTCAATAAATATGAAATATTTTCTAATTACAATATGTACAATAAATGTGATTCCTAAATATCTTTGACACCCCCCTCAAGTTGATGGTGGAGAGTCAAGGAGCATCAATTTGTTTACAAAGAATTGATGCCGAGTGCGAGGAAGTGCCTTGGTGAGGATATCAGTAGTTTGCAAGTTCCTAGAAATGTGGGGTAAAGTAATAATACGCTTGTCAAAGGCTTCTTGAATTGAATGACAGTCAACTTCAATATGTTTCGTGCGCTCGTGAAAAACTAAGTTAGCTGCAATTTGAATTGCACTAGTGTTATCTGCATGGAGAGAAGTAGGATCAATTTGAGGAAAGCCAAGTTCAGAGAGTAAACCACGCAGCCAAGTAATCTTAAAACATGTTGAAGACATTGCACGATGATTTAGAGACAAGATGTTGTTTCTTACACTTCCAAGAAATCAACGCATCAGTCAAGTATATACACCTCCTACTGGTGGAATGACATGTATCGGGGCAGCCAGCCCAATCGACCTCACTATAGGCGACCAAGTTGAGAGCTAAACCAATAGGAAAAAATAGGCCATGAGTAGGAGAGTCAAGAAGATAGCAAATAATGTGTCAAACGGCAGTTAAATGGAAATGACGTGGTGAAGTCATAAATTGGATCACAAGATGAACGGCAAATAAAATATTGGGTCGAGTAATCGTCAAGCAGACAAGGCTCCCAACTAATTTTCGATACAATGTGGGATCCGAAAGGAGCTCACTCTGATCTTGATGATATTTGACATTGACTTCCATTGGAGTATCAACATGGATATAATCTTGTAATCCAGCTAAGATATATTTGTGTTGATTGAGAAATATACCTTTGGCACCTTTATGAACTTAAGTTTGAGAAAATAAATAAGGGGTCCAAGATCTTTCATAGGAAATGAGGTATGCAGGGAAGCTTGAAGTTGCTGAATCAAAGCATTATTAGTCCCAGTGATAATAATGTCTTCCACGTAGACAAGTAAAATAACAATGTCCCCAGAAGTTTTATGTAGAAACATAGGGTGACCATACTAACTCTGGACAAAAGAAAGTTAAAGAAATGTTTGCCTGAATTTTTCAAACTAAGCACGTGGGGCTTGCTTCAGCCCATACAAAAAGTGTTTTAAGCGACAAACTTTTGAAGGAGCAATACTAAAAATACCCAGAGAAGGTTGCATATAGATGGCTTCTTTGAGATCCCCATGAAGAAATGCATTTTTGACATCCATTTGGTGAAGAGACAAACTCTTAGAAGTAACAACCTATAAGTGTACGTACAGTTGTCACTTTTGCTACAGGAGCAGAGGCCTCATCATAGTCAATGACATATTCTTGAAGATTGCCTAAAGCAATCAACCGAGCTTTATACCTGTCTAATGATCCATCTGAGTTGAGTTTGACGGAATAAACCCATTTACTACCAATGGGTTTGACAGAGGCTGGACATGAGATGATATCCCAAGTATCATTTTTCTGTAGAGCATGTAATTCCTCCTGCATAGCTTTGTGCCAACACTCATGTTTTATGGCTTGTGAGTACAAAGTTGGAATAGAAAGGGAAGATAGTGTAGTAACTAAAGAGGTATGAAGAATAGGGTAATTTTCAAGAGAGTATCCCTACTGATTGGGAGGATGAGAATTGCGAGTAGACCGACGAGGAGGAGGCATTGTGATGGATTTAGGTACTAGAGGTGATTCAAGAAGTGCTTCAGCTAAAGATTCGTCATGCCTCGTTTATCTTTCATAAACAAATCCAAGTCTGAACCGTGTAATAGTGTTAGAAGCAAGAGGCTCATTCTCAAGATCTGAAAGTGAAATGAGAAACAGAGGAGAATGATCTACATGAAAATGAAAAAATATTGGTTTTCAAAAAAGACCATATTCTGGGAAATTTGAAACTAATTAGATGAAGGATCATAACACAAATAACTCTTGTGATTTGTAGCATAGCCAAGAAAAGCACACTTCACGGATTGAGCAAAAAGCTTGGTGCGCTCATTTGGAGGAAAAAAAAAATGTAACCAGAAGGTCGAAGATGATTGTACTCAGGTGTATCTTAATGTAGCCAAAAGTATGGGGTATGATTGGCAAGAGTAGACGAAGGAAGAAGATTAATCAAATGGACAACAGTAGACATAGCTTCAACCCAGAATTTTGGAGGAACAAATGACTCAAGAAGTAAAGTTCGAACCAAATCTAGAAGGTGTCGATTATTCCTCTCGACAACGCCATTTTATTGCGGTGTATATGGACACATCGTTTGAGAAATAGTCCCCATATGTTGGAGGAAGTTATGAAATTCTTTGGATGTGTATTCCCCCACTAAATTAGATCGTAAAGTTTGAATGTTGGTGAAAAATTGGGTCTCAATCAATGCCAAGAATTTCTTAAAAGTATCAAAAACTTAAGATTTGCTTTTAAAAAAACATATCCACATAAATCGACTGTAATTGTCAATGAACTTCATAAAGTATTTGTAATTTGCATGAGAAAAAATGAGAGAAATTCCCCAAACGTCACTATGGATTAGCTGAAAACAATGAGTATAGAGAATTTGACGAGTTGGAAATGGAAGAGTTTTACTCTAGCCGAGTTTGCAACTAACATAATCAACTTCAACTTTTTTAATAGATATCTGATTTTTATTATTAATCAACCCGAATTGAGCATGGAATGGAGGATCCTCGAATTGGGATGGTCTAACCGAGTATGCCACAATTAACATTAATTTTTGACAGAAGAACAAAGGAATGAGAATACTCCTCAATCCCTAGATAGTGCATGAAAGTGAAGAGGAAAGAGTCGTCCACATTTAGGCCCCTTTGCAATTATCTTTCTTGACACCTGGTTCTACATAGTGCAACCAGAACTGAAAAAAATGAACATTGCAATTAGTATCAACTAATTGTCCAACTAAAAGAAGATTAGCAAAGAGTTTTGGGGAGAAAAAAACATGTTTCAAGGAGGGAGAAGAAGAGATATCACTAGTTACTTCGACGGGAATACAATCCCCATTGGCTGTTTGGATTTGTAAGTTTCCATTATATGGTTTGGTATTGACAAGATTAGCCGAAGAAAAAGTCATTTGATTTGGGGCTGTGGAATCAAAGAGCCAAAGATCATAAAGTGATTTTTTGTTACCTGTGAGACCAAGAGCAGAAAAAGCAAAGAAGATCATTTGTTGAACAGCCGTTGGTGTGAGCGCAAGAGCTGTAGGTTGGGAGGTCATGGGTGTGGTGGCTGAAGTCATAGGTTCAGAAATTGGGTCTTCCATAGAGGTATGGAAAGCTTGAGGATTACGATTTTGTGGTCATTTCCAACATTTAGAAATAATGTATCATTTGCAAAAAAAACTTTGACACTAAGTTGTAATATGACCAAGCTCCTTACAATTGTACCATTGAATCTTGGTCATGTCCCGACCTTGTTGTTTTTCTTGTGCAGCGGCATATGCAACATTTGGGTTGTTTGCTTTCAAAACCCATCTCAACCCATCTAAACTCATCTCATATTCATCATTACAACTTTTTTAAATTCCTATACAAAATATAATAATATTTTCTTTTTTTAAATCTCAAAAAAATCTTCCCAAATTCCCATACTAAAATATAATAAACATTCTTACTTTTTCAAATCTCAAAACAATCTTCTCAAATTTCCACACCAAACATTTTTACTTTTTCAAATTCCAAAACAACATTCTTAAATTCCTATACAAAATATAATAAATAATTTAACTTTTTCAAATATTAAAATAATAATATTATTAAAAAATAATATTCATAAAATATATTATTCTACTATTCACAAACCATCTCAACTCTCCTTCCAATCCAAACCGCCCCTGAGAAGCTGAGGAAGACGCCGTGACGAATGAGAAGGCAGAAGATGTCGTAGTTGAAGAGGAAGGTAAAGTAGCCGGGGGGGTAGAAGATGGAATAGGTTTTGAAAAAGCTGAAGCAGTTGACAATGAAAATCCTGAAGAAGAGGAGAAAGGCGAAGCTGTAGTTGAATTTGAACCTGAGCTCGAGCAAATGAGAATGCAGGAGTCGTTGAAGCCGAAGACGAAGACAAAGAAAAAGAAGAAGCAAACGAAGGCTAAGGTTAAAAATGGAGAAGCAGCAGCAGATGATGATGAGAATGCTGTCGTTCCAAATATGGATGGGGTGGAACTCGGTGCGGATATAGATAATCCGAAGGGGAAGGAGAAGCCGCTACCACCGCCTGTGGATTCGAATGCTAGAGCGGAAGACAATTGAAAACGGTAGAAAAGGTTCCGAAAGGGAATGGCGCTGCTTGTGATGAAGAAGAGGAGGATGAAGAATCGAATGAGAAGCCTGACATGACATGGTGGTTTCTCTCCCTCTCCACTGCTGGGGTTAGTGTTTGAAATGCGAGGGTTTGGGTTAAAAGTAATCGAACCGTGAAATACAGGTTGAGCCGACCACCGATTTTTTAGCTCGGTCCTGATTAATTGCATTATTTAGATTGCGGTAGGGAATATAAATTAAATATTTAAATATGGAATTGTTTTTTATGTTACATTTATTTGAAAATAAATTAAAAAAAAGTTTTCTAAGGTAAAAATGATTATCATTTAATTTTTTTTTTAATTATGATTATATCCTTAAAAATCTGAAAGTTCTATTTATCTAAAAGTTATATGGATGTTTTCATCTATGGACAACCCTTTTAAAATTTGAACGACATTTTGGATTATCTGGAAAAACAGGTTTAAGGTAAAGCATCAAAATAATTTTTTTCCTCAAACATACCTTTTAATTTATTTTGATTAAAAAATATTTTAATACATAACACTCAAATAACCTAATTTTTTCATTAAAAAACTTTTAAGATTATTTAAGCATTTTTTAATATTTCTAATGCAATCCCAAACAAGTCCTGAGTAGGGGAAATACTAAATAAGGTTTATTTGAGTAATAAGATGATATGAGAAATTCAATTTCTCACAATTTTGTTTTTATAAACATCATTTAAATACAAAATATTTTTTAATTTTAATTTTTTCATCTAATCATTACTAATACGTTTGGATGCTGAGATGATTTGAGTTGATCTATGAATAGTAATTTTTTGTGAGTCCATTGAGATATGTTTAAATGTAAATAGAATAATATATGTGTTTAAATGTACGAAATAGATTGAGATGAATTTAACTTTGTTATGGAAAGTTGAAAAAGTAATGGGTCTCATTAATGATTAAGTTGAGATGAGTTCAACAACCAAACACAGCTTAATCATTACAATTTTTACAAATTTTTGGGAGTGTGCAGATTATACATGAGAAAAAAGAAAAAAAAAACTACGAGTATCATGTCCCTCGATTTATGCAGCCAGCTCTATTTCTTGATTTCGATTCACTCTATAATGTTTCCATCAGTATATCTTGTTTGTCGATCCTAATATGACAAAGTTACTGAGCATCATGTATATAAATTGAAAGGAATATATAGTACCCAAACTAGTTCTGTTCCTTTTTTTTTTTGAATAAAAAAAAAAACTAGTTCTGTTCTTAGGGCTCTTAGCTATATATACTATTTTCCGGAGCTTTATCCAAATTCCAAAGAAAAAAAATATCCACAAAACTTCCCTTTTCATTTCTTCTGGGGCCAAAGGTAGAACTTATGATTATCAAAAAGAAGAATTCATTACCAGAAATGTCCAACAAAATAAAAGAAACCTGCCACTAGTAGTGGGCTAGCTAAAATTAAACTTTAGCCAAATAATAGCTAAAGTGCAAAATAAAGCTCAACATTGGGCTAGCTAAATAAACAGTAAAGTTAACTTTGGATAAAGGGGCTGGCTATATTTGTTGAGTCAAATAACACTAGCCAAATATTACTTTTGTGTAAAATATTTCTATTCCCGCTGGTTTTCACTCCCGCGCAGTAGAAAAAATCCCAAAACCCAGCTTTCTTCGTTCTCAGACCATAGCAACACGTCTGGACGCAAAACCCAACTCTCTTCATTCTCATCCTCTGTTCCCATTCACTTCTCAAGGTTTGTCGTCGTCAGTGTTATACAGCTACTGCGCATCCATTAAGTAAGTGGATTTCTTAGTCTGACTCCAAGCCCTAAATTAAAACTTTATGGCTCTTGATTTGCTTTTTTTTGGCTTCCGATAATTTGGGTGTTGTTGCTCTAAAGTTTGAGATGGAATATAATCCAAGAACTTTGATTATGGAATGTCTGGCTTTCCTTTATTTCTTATTCTGTTCAAGAGAATAGTTTTTTTTTGTTATTTCTTGTCTGACGATTTGGTTGCTAAGAAATAATTGTTGGAAATATTGAGAACTTATTTCTTGTTATTGAACTAAGTGGCCTTCCTACAACCGTAGAACTTGGGCTAGTGAAGTTTGATTCTGGAAAGTTTTCTCTGTTTTGGGAAAATAATGTGAGATACATTGTAGTTGTTTCTCTGTTGTTCGAAACATCGCTGAGCATCAAGTGAGACACTTGAGCGTGACCTGCCTAGTCACCTGCTGCGTTACCCCATTTGGGGTAGCCAGTGAAGGAGAAATCACAGAGCTGCCTGGATTTGAGTTCTTCCCAGACACCAAGGCTCGTATTCTGGGTGCGAAATCTGACTACATGCCTCCAATCCTTACTACTTAGTGGTATTTCCTTCTTGGTTCATCGAAGTAATAACCTTCTGCGCCAGACTTTACTGTTATGTTAGATGTGCAATAAACTCTTCTTTTCTTTGCTCTTTTTAATCTTGTGATAATCTGCGGAGATTAATTTTCTGTCAGGATTTTTAGAGATGTGGTAATAATGCTTGCTGTGTGATTTTGATGCTGACGAGTAAAGCTTTTGAGTATTGTTTGTTTAGCCCATAAATGCTGCCCTCCTCCCATTTTTCTTTTAATCAATATTGTCCAAAGTGTTAATATTGAATATTTCTTACCGATTACTATAAGATAAAAATATAGATAGCATTTTCCTTTACTTTAATGTGCAACTTCAATCAAACTGCAAATATATGATTAAAAAAACAAATTGAGATGCGCCAACAATAATCAAGCAAAATAATCCATGATAAATTAGTTCAAATCTTACTAATACCAACAATCAATTTAATACGTCAATCAGTTGCTTTCTATTGAAATATTACAAAGGAAACATAATATTTTCACGTTTCTATGAAATTTCCCTTATTCTACATTTTCATGTGTTTGTTTTGATGCATTTCCATTTTATAAGACATTTTTTAATTTTATCAATTCTCACTCTTGTTAGGAATGGATCCATCCACTCACCGTGATGCCTACTTTACAAATCTTCTAAACAACAATGACTTTTTGATGAGTGCCACAACTGAGATTAATGGACAACAACCCTCTCCACCCCAAGTTGAGATTATTGAGGTTGAACCGAGTGGACGAAAACCACAACGAGGTAATAATTTTACTAATGAGGAATATTTGATGCTTGTGGAAGGATGGCTTGAAATTTCATTAGATACAGTGCAAGGAAAAGATCAAAAGCACACAATGTTATGGAAAAGAATTCATAAATATTTTGAGGAAAATAAGAAATTTGACTCTTTACGTAACTACTCATCTTTAATGAATCGGTGGTCAACGATTCAACAAGCGGTAAATAAGTTTTGTGGTTACTTGGCACAAGTCGAGGGAATGCATCCAAGTGGTTTTAATGAGCAAGACAAGGTATGTTCTTCACCTTTTATTTCGACTTTTTAACATGCTAGTAATTTTTTAAAATACTTTATCTTATGGAGTAACCATGATACTTTATGTATATAGATTGGCAAAGCAAAGGTCATGTTCCTTGAGTTAGAGAATAAAACTTTTAACTTTGATCATTGTTGGCGGGTGTTGAGATTCCATCCAAAGTGGGTGGAACACATGGAAATAGTGAAGCCGAAGAAAAAACCAAGTTTGAATGGTTCGACACCAAATTCAATAAATTTAGGCGAAGATGAGGATTTTCATGCAACATCTTCAAATTTGGATCGACCAATTGGCCGTAAAGCAGAAAAAGAGAAACGAAAGAGAAAAGAAATGAAGGAGTTCAATTCTCTTGTGGCACTAAATGAGATGAAAGAAATTAGAAAAACTAAACTCGTACTTATGCAAGAAGCACGTGATCATGACAATAAGATGTTGTGTCTTAGGCAAGAGGAAGTGAGCCTTAGGCAGGAAGAAGTACGTATTCAAAAAGAGAAGATGTTATTTGAGCAAGAGAAGGTACGAAATGAAGAAAAGAAAGAAGATGAAAGAATTATGACATTAAATACAAGTACCATGCCTCCAATGCAACAACAATACTATCTTCAACGACAAATGGAAATACTTGCAAGTCGTGCTAGGAAAAACTAATTGAATATGTTTTTTGCCGAGTAATGTTTTATTTGTGATTTGAACTTATGAGTGTTTTATTTGTGATTTGAACTTATGAGTGTTTTATGTTTGTTTTATTTGTGATTTGTTAATTATGTTTTATGAAGTTTAGTTTACTTGATGTGTTATCTTCCCATTTATATTTGTTAGCTTCTTTAATACAACCATAGAACGAGAACCATAAACTCTAATACAATCAGAGACTTTAATACAACCATAGACTCTAATACAACCATAGACTTTAATACAACCATACACTTTAATACAACCATAGACTTTAAAGCATTATGAGGCACTATATTGTTGCCATAAGTGCTTGACAAGATCTGCTTGGAGTTAACAATGGATTTTCCTATCCCTAAGAGCATGATGGCGTTGAATGAACTCGCTAAATTCAGGTGTAGGGCCAGTTGACACTGGATCATGTGTGCTGTCTGCCAACTATTCATATTCAAACTCTTCTTCTTTGTTGTCAGCCCGTTCATCTTCAACGATCATATTATATAAAATTATGCATGCCATCATAATATCGTTGAGCGTTTCAATGTGAAAAAATCGTGCAGGTCCACGAATTATAGCAAATCATGCTTGAAGCACACCAAAAGCACGCTCCACATCCTTCCTTGCGGACTCTTGGGCTGCAGCAAAATATTTTTTCTTATTTCCTTGGGGAGCTGATATGGTCTTGACAAATGTTGCCCATGGCGGATAAATGCCATCAGCAAGATAGTATCCCATTGCATAGTTATGACCATTAATAGTGTAATTAACAGTCGGAGTAAGCCCTTGGGCAAGGTCAGAAAATATAAATGATATATCTAGCACATTTATATCATTATGAGATCCTTATGAGATCCTGGTAATCCAAAAAAAGCATGCCAAATCCATAGATCGTAAGAAGCCACTGCTTCTAAAATAATTGTTAGTTCGTGAATATGACTAGAGTACATACCATGCCAAGCAGTTGGGCAGTTCTTCCACTTCCAGTGCATACAATCAATGCTCTCTAACATACCTGGAAATCCACGTTTCTCACCAACTGCAAGCAGTCTAACAATGTCATCATTGTTAGGTTTCCTTAAGTACTCTTCAGAAAAAATTGAAACAACTGTTTTGACAAACATTTTTAGGCTCTTTAATGCGGTAGTCTCGCCAATCTTCAAATATTCATCCATAAAATCAGCCGTGACACCATATGCAAGCATCCTCAAAGCAGCTGTTATTTTTTGAAGGGAAGAAAAATCAAGCCTTCCAGAATTATCTCGTCTTTGGACAAAATAAGGTTCATGGGCTTCTACCGCAGCTTGGATACGAAGAAATAGAGAACGACTCATTCGAAACCTCCTTCGAAAATATTTGTGAGGATAGATTGGAGGATCAGCAAAATAGTCACGAAAAAGATTTTGGTGGGCTTGCAATCGATCGAGCCTTATGAATTTACGTGATTTTTTTGAAGAACCATGTGAGCTTGATTCTTCTTCTTCTAAAACAAGTTGTCTCGCTATCTCAAATTCTTCATCAGAATCTGAATCGATAAGTGTCATTTTGTGAAAAAGTGAACGATCCATTGAGAGGAAATATCAAGAAAATGTTTCACAAGGACACTTGAGTTGAGGTGAATGAAATTGTTGATGAAATATTATGTTTTATAGTGGAAGAATATAACCGTTGGAGAAATATAGCCGTTAGAAAATATAACCGTTAGAGTAATATATCCGTTAGAAAATATAACCGTTAGGGAAAATATAATCGTTGGAGAAATATAGCCGTTAGAAAATATAACCGTTAGAATAATATAGCCGTTATAAAATATAACCGTTGGAGAAATATAGCCATTAGAATATATAGCCGTTGGAGAAATTCAAATTGCAATTAGAATTAAAATAAATGAAAAGTCTAAAATCAATATTTTAATAGAATAGTGAAAGATTTGTTGAGCCTGTTATTTAATGTTGTAAAAAGTGGCTAGCTAAAATTTGTAAAAATAGATTTTTTAGTCAAATTTTAACTAAAATTTGTTGAGCCCACTACTAGTGCTCTTAGACCCAGGAACCCAAAAAACAAAGAGGTGCAACCAACAATTTTCTCCATGAGAGAAAGAGAAATCAAATTCAAAGCCAGGAACGAAAACCGGCAAAAGAGCAAAACTGAGACAAACCCAGGAAGGGAGAGAGAGATGGAACTAACCGAGACGTAAGAGCAGGTAGGTATTGATGGGGATGGAGTGGGATTTGGCGTGGTTGAAGGCAGCCAAGCAGCGGTGGGAAGCCAAACCTAAGTCTGATCTCTTGGAAGATGGTACGAAGGTGTGGACCAACTCCATGACTTTGCCATCGTCTCTGAGCACGTACTCTATGTACGCCTTCTTATCCTCAGTCTCGAACCTGCGATTGGCCTCGTTCCACACGATTTTTGGAGCCGCAAAGCCAGCCCCCGCTCCGGTCATGGTTGTGGTTGCCATCTCTCTTGCGTGAACAGTGACACTTACCTGTTTTTTCATTTTTAAGATTCAAACGGACAGTTAGAAAGTTTTATTAAAAAAAATATTATTAGAATATTAATTTTAATATTATTATTATTTTAAAATTTAATAAAATTATTTATTATATTTTATGTAAAAATTTAAAAAATTTATAATTATGAAATAAAATGAGATGAAATCGTTTGTATATCTAAACAGAATTTAAGTAAACAAAATGACGAATATGTAACCATAAGGTCTGTTTGGACAATGAAAATATGTCAATCTTATTTTATTTTATTATTATAATTTTTTTAAATTCTTACACAAAATATAATAAATAATTCAGTTTTTTTAAAATTTTAAAATAATAATAATATTAAAAAATAATATTTTATTCAACTTTTAATTTTCATATAAAATCATTTCATCTTATTTTACTATACAAACACTGCAACTAATTAATAAAAAAATATATTTTTAAAATTTTACTTAGATTTTAAATAACATAAATTTTAATAAAGAAAATGTCAGTTTGTCCTTTTATTTTGTTTACTCACTTTGACTGTTTGTATATTTAATTTTTTATTATTAATAAGAAATTAATTTTTAATATATTAATGTATTTTTTATTTTTTAAAAATATTTAAATATATTAAAAAAAAAAAAGAAAAAAGGGCCAAAATGGCCGAGGTGCTACTTTCAATAAAGAGCAAATAAATAAAAATAATGTAAGCGTAATTTTGACCTTTTAACTTCCAAAATTAAAAATAAAACAAAGTTCCTTCTCTGTGCCTGGTTTTGGAGTAAGTTCTTCTTCGACGACAGCGGGCAGTGCTTCAACAACAGCTCTTGCCAGCTATGCTGCTCCTTCCAGCGGTGTAGGATCTTTCACAGGTTTTGGTGTTACGAGCGCAACTGCTGCTTCATTGGGGCTTCCTGGTTTTTCGTTTAGTAAACAATCACGCCTACTTCGTCCTCACAAGCACATTCGACAACTGTCGTGCCTCCTTTTGGTGCATTAGTCTTTGTTAATTTCTTTGAGATGCTTGATTATTATGGTTTTTCTGTAGTTGAATATGGCTTTATAGTTTATGTTAACAGCCACCTTTGCTTATGCTTCTGGGACTTTTAGCGAATTTGAAAATAGGTTATTGTTTGCGATATTAACTTCCAATTAATTTACTTTAAAATATTTAGAGTTATAGGTGCTTGCCGATTGGTGCTTGAATCTGTATATGAATATGTCGTGATGCAATATAAGTACTTTGTTCATGGTTATTGTATCAACGAATAGGCTCACTTCAATTTGTTGTTCGAGTGGAGATGAAGACCCGAAATGCCATGCCCATGGTTGTTTTATGATTTCCTTCGTAGCTTTTTTGCTGTCATTATTCCCTGGCCTTCCCATTGGTTCAGGTGGTTTAGAGGTGGATGGAGTTGGGATAGGTCTTAGCCTCAAAAGTCGCCTAGCTAAGAACAAAAGTGATAGCTCTTCTGTGACAAATGTTCTCTACACGTAGTGGCCTTACGCTATATGTGGATACTGTTGAAAATTAAACTTGCCAAAAAGAGGAAGCTTGGAGAAGCTTGGAGAAATTTTGTGTTTACATCATAGATAAGAAACCAACCTCAATAATCAACAAAAACGGTCACCACTTGTTAGATATTTTTTTTGTGTGAGGTCATTGCATATGTCAATGAGTTCCAGATTGTATCTATAAATAGATGGAATTATAATGAACAAATGTATGCTTGTGGAGAAGAAGAGAATACAAAGAAAGAGTTAATTTCTTTGAGATAATATTACAAGTGTTTTGCTCTTGTTTGTTTTTCTTTCTTGGGTAAGATCATTCTCTGAGGTGCACAACAAGTGACCTCTAATCCACACATCCCAACAGTGGTATCAGAGCTTCTAGGGAGTTTGAAAATATATTTTTTTTTAAAAAAACAGAGCATAGGTCCGAAAGTTCGTCCCAGATAAAGTTGATCCAAATCAATTTTTGAAGCCACCAGGATCTTACTCTCAACAAGAGGAATACGCTGCCGCAAGCCACATCAAAATCGGAGCTATCACGCGCCCTCACGCGCCGTCTGAAGTTGGAGAGTGAAGCCCACTCTCAGCACGCGCAGCCACGCGCCAGGAAGGAAGAAGAAGCGGTTCAACCCGGTTTCGGCCCAGTTTCGGTTTTCCGGCCGGTTCACCTATTTCCGACCACTTTTCAGACCGGTTCAGACCGGTTCCCTACTATTTGGACCATTTCGGATCCATCTAAGGTATTAAATCTTGCACATTTTGACTCGAAGTTCAAGTTTTAATACAAAAAAAAGTCTCGATGGCCACCGGAAATACACAAACCACAATTCCAAAGCTCGCCAAAGACAACTACGAAAATTGGTGCATACAAATGAGAGCTCTTCTAGGTGCTCAAGATGTTTTTGACATGGTAGAAGATGGATATGAAGAATCCACTTCCAAAGAAACCGAGGCAACCATGACGAACGCCCGACGTATAATCCTCAAATCAGATAGAAAGAAGGATTGTAAAGCCAAATCCATACTATATCAAGGTCTGGATGAAGCCACGTTCGAGATTATAGCATCATCAAAGACGTCTAAAGAACTGTGGGAAACCCTACACAAGACGTACAGAGGAGCAGACAAAGTAAAGAGGATTCGACTTCAAACACTACGAGGTGAGTTTGAAGCTTTGCAAATGAAATCTTCTGAATCCATTTCTGACTATTATACACGAGTTATAATAGTTTCAAACCAGCTCAAAAGAAATGGAGAAATTCTCACAGACACGAGAATTTCTGAGAAAATTTTAAGGTCACTAGATTCAAGATTTGATTATATTGTTGTGGCCTTGGAAGAGACCAAAGATCTTGAGACTTTGTCCGTGGAAGAGCTAGTGGGCTCGTTACAATCCCATGAACAAAGAATTGTTAGAAGAAGTGGTGATAGAGCACAAGAGCAGGCTCTACAATCAATAATGTCCCTCACAGAAGAAAGGCACGAGCAAGGGGGGACATCACAACGAGGAAGAGGACGAGGCCAAAGTTATCGTGGAAGAGGTTCTCGAAATTCAGATCAAGGTGGCAGAGGCGGTCGAGGAAGGCAGACCAATGTCCCAAGAGGAAGAGGACGTGGAAGAAGAGGCGGATTCAACAACCGTCCAAACGTTGACAAAAGTAATGTGGAATGCTATAATTGCCACAAGTATGGCCACTACAGCAATGAGTGCTGGAGTGCACCAACAAATGAAGTTAGCAAGCAAGCTAACTATGCTGAGAAGGAGCATGCAGAAGAAAACTCAATAAGTTTGATGGCACAACAATCAACTGAACATGATGTAGATGTTTGGTATCTGGACTCTGGAGCTAGCAACCACATGACTAGCAGAAAAAATCTTTTCATTGAGATCAATGAGAAGACTTATGGAGATATCTCGCTTGGCGATCTTTCCAAACTTCCAGTTCGAGGAAAAGGTGATATAATGATCAAGCGAAAGAATGGAGATCATTCCTTTATCACCAATGTCTTTTATGTTCCAGACATGAAGACAAATATTTTGAGTCTAGGACAACTCCTAGAGAAAGGCTTCCAAATTAGCCTAAAGGATATGCAGCTGACCCTTCTTGATGATCAAGGAAGGCTAGTGACTCAAGTGAAGATGTCGAAGAGCAGGATGTTTCCACTAACTATTCAACATGACGGGCCAAGATGTCTGAGTGCTGTTATCAACAACAAAAACTGGTTATGGCATCTCAGGTTAGGACATCTCAACTTTGAAAGCTTAAAGCAATTGGGAAGCAAGAAGATGGTGAAAGGCTTGCCCAACATACAACATCCCAATGAGGTATGTGAAAACTGTGTTCTTAGCAAGCAACACAGAAACAGCTTTGGAAAGGAAGCTGACTGGAGAGCAACCAAGCTGCTCGAGTTAGTACACACCGATGTGTGTGGTCCGTTGAATCCAATTTCAAACGGACAAAACAGGTACTTCCTCACGTTTACTGACGACTACAGCAGAAAAACGTGGGTGTACTTTCTGAAGCAAAAATCAGAAGTATTTGAAGTATTCAAAGTGTTCAAAGCTTTTGTGGAGAAACAAAGTGGCTATCGCATCAAGGTCTTACGATCTGATCAAGGTGGTGAATATACCTCAAGTGTGTTTGAAGAATTCCTTAAGCAAAAAGGAATTAAGCATCAATTCACACCAGCCTACACTCCACAACTAAATGGTGTAGCTGAAAGGAAGAACCGCACAATTCTGAACATGGCTAGAAGTATGTTGAAGGATAAGAATATGCCCAAGAGTTTTTGGGCTGAAGCGGTTTCGTGTGCAGTTTATCTGCTGAACAGGTGTCCAACCAAGAATTTAAAGACGAAGACACCACAAGAAGCATGGAGCACTCACAAGCCAAGTGTGAGTCATCTTAAAATTTTTGGAAGTACTGCTTACGCCAAGGTGCCAGAAGCAAGAAGGACCAAACTCGACGACAAAGGAGAGAAGTGTATCCTTGTTGGATACGGTGAAGCCATTATGGGATACAAATTACATAATCCTATCACCGGTAAGATATTTTATAGTAGGGATGTCATCTTTGAAGAAAATGAATCCTGGAACTGGGATCAGACAAATGATTCCAGAAGTACGGAGTTGATTGAAGAAGAAAAAGAATCAGAACAACAATCATCTCCAAGTGGTTTCCCCTCACCACAAAGAAGTGAAGTTCAAGCATCAGCTTCACAAGAACTATCTGACATGAGGCCTCGAGGAGTTCGAAGCCTGAGCGATCTGTATGAAAATACAGAAGCGATGGATGATGATGTCAATCTATTTTGTCTGTTGATGTCCAGTGATCCAGTTAGCTTTGAGGAAGCTAACAAAGAAGACAAATGGCGAGGTGCGATGGATGAAGAAATCAAATCCATTGAGAAGAACAAGACATGGGAGTTGACTAAACTTCCAAAAGGCAGAAAAACCATTGGAGTAAAATGGGTCTACAAGACCAAGAAGAATGCTCAAGGTGAAGTCCAAAGATACAAGGCCAGGCTTGTAGCAAAAGGATACAAGCAGCATGAAGGAATTGACTATGGGGAGGTATTTGCCCCAGTAGCCAGAATGGAGACTATAAGGTTGCTGATTTCAATGGCTGCACAGAAGAAATGGAAAATCTATCAGTTAGATGTGAAATCAGCATTTTTGAATGGATTTCTTGAAGAAGAAATCTATGTCCAGCAGCCACCTGGATTCTTAGAAAAAGGCCGAGAAGATATGGTCTACAGACTGAAAAAGGCTCTATATGGACTGAAACAAGCTCCTCGTGGATGGAACATGAGGATTGACAATTATTTCAAGGAAACAGGATTTGAGAAGTGTCCATATGAGCATGCACTGTACCTGAAAAAGGAAGCTAATGGAAGCTTCTTGTATGTATGTTTGTATGTCGACGACCTGATCTTCACCGGAAATAATCCAGGTATGTTTGATTCTTTCAAACAAAATATGATTCAAGAATTTGAGATGACAGATATAGGGCTTATGGCACATTTTCTGGGCATTGAAACCGTGCAAAGTGACAAAGGCATATTTATCTCTCAAAGCAACTATGCTAAAGAAATCCTCAAAAGATTTAGCATGGAGAATTGCAATCCAGTTACAACTCCTATTGAAATAGGACTTGAGTTGATGAAGAATAAAGAAGGAGATGTTGATCCAACCTATTTTAAAAGTTTGGTTGGAAGTCTAAGATATCTTACGTGCACCAGGCCAGATATACTCTATGGAGTAGGACTAGTCAGCAGGTACATGGAGACTCCTGACCAGTCTCAGTTAAATGCAGCAAAGAGGATACTCCGTTATATCAAGGGCACTATCAATGATGGTATGTTTTATACATCAGATAAAGATTCCAGACTCATAAGCTATTCAGATAGCGATTGGGGAAGAGACCTAGATGAAAGAAAGAGTACAACTGGATTTACATTCTTCTTAGGAGATACGGCTTTTACATGGTCTTCAAAGAAACAAGCCATTGTAACACTATCATCGTGTGAAGCCGAGTACTTTGCTGCGAACTCAGCTGTATGCCAGGGCATATGGTTAAGAAATGTATTGAAATACTTAGGATTTCCACAAGAAGAACCCACAGAAATCTACATTGATAATCGTTCAGCGATTGCACTATCCAAGAATCCAGTATTTCATGAACGAAGCAAGCACATTGATACAATGTATCATTTTATCAAAGAGCATATAAAGAATAAAGAAGTAGATCTAATCTCTTGCAGGACATATGATCAACTTGCTGACATATTCACAAAGCCTCTGAAACATGATGTGTTTACGAGACTAAAGGTCATGCTAGGAATGAAGAAATTTGGAGAGTCAAGTTTAAGGGGGGATGTTGAAAATTAAACTTGCCAAAAAGAGGAAGCTTGGAGAAGCTTGGAGAAACTTTGTGTTTACATCATAGATAAGAAACCAACCTCAATAATCAACAAAAACGGTCACCACTTGTTAGATATTTTTTTTGTGTGAGGTCATTGCATATGTCAATGAGTTCCAGGTTGTATCTATAAATAGATGGAATTATAATGAACAAATGTATGCTTGTGGAGAAGAAGAGAATACAAAGAAATAGTTAATTTCTTTGAGATAATATTACAAGTGTTTTGCTCTTGTTTGTTTTTCTTTCTTGGGTAAGATCATTCTCTGAGGTGCATAACAAGTGACCTCTAATCCACACATCCCAACAGATACTAGATTCTTAAGCTCTTTACATATAAAATCTTCTTTTAGTACCCATCTATTTCCTCCTGTATATGCTTGGTTGTATAGATCAGGTAGAAGATACTTGTGCCTGATTTTCCAATAGAGTAATGCTAGATACAAGCCCAAAGATGCAAGCCTTGTAGAAGCCTTTTGTGAAAATGTGCACCCCATCAAGAAAAAGTAAAATTTTCACACTTTTTCATGGTGGGGTCCACTTTTTTATAAAGGGCTTGTGCGGGGCTTGTACATTTGGGGCTTGTATATATCATTTCTCTTTCCAATATCGTCTAATTGTGGAAATTTATTCTGTAGGTGTCTCTTCAACTTCTGCAGCTGACACAACTTCCAGTGCCAGTACTACTGCAACTCAGACATCATCTCTTATTGTGGCCTCCTCGAGTAGTGGGTCTGTGTGCTTAATCTTGATAGCTAACTTGTTAACCTGTTTTTTTTTTTTTTTTTATAAATTATGGTATTCTTAATAGTTATTCTATATTACATTTCATTACTGTGATTTTTTAATCTTTTTTTGTAGATGACTGCTTTATTTTTTAGATCTGCTATTTATTAATTGATGCTAAGATGCTACTATTTCCTGATAGAATTAGAGTCTTTAAAGTTTAGTGGCTGCAAGAGCTGGGAATTGAGGAATCTGCTTGCTGGGAATCTGGGCAGCAATGCAACTAGAATTGTAGGTTTACTCAAAGGGCTCAGTTGGTGACTAAGAATCAGAAAAAATGCAGAGCTTTTAGTTTTTTTGAAATGCTTTCATTTGGGGTTGAAAGAGAGAAGAAAAGAGGGACTTTTTTTATTGGGCCTATGTTGACTCTAATCTGAAAAATCAACAACGATTATGCTCTGAAGGAAGCAGAAGAAGAATAATAATAGATGAAAACTAGCACTAAAGTCACATTAATACTCCAAACATTTGACATACTATTAAGTAAAGTTTGCATTCTTTGAATGCAGTGCAGCCTATTTAGATTGACTGAATTAAGCTATCAGGATTAGGATTCCTAAATAGGAGGTTTTTTATACTATCAGGAACTCTAGAATGAAATGATGCACTTAGCTTTTATGAAATTCCAGATCCAGCCCTGCTCACAGAAATACCCATAACTTTTAAGCTAATGACTCAATTTAAGATCTGTTTGAACCCTCATATATTTATATTATAAGCATTTAAAGCATTTGGCTCTTGCTTTGTTGGTCATTGCATGATGATCCCACATCTGAAATAGCATTTAAACTGCCCAAACTCACTCCAAAGGCAGAAATTGAAGCCACATTACATAAATGTGTCATTACTTCTAGAGAAGTTAGAAGATCATATTGCTTTACTATTTTACTCCCTCCATTCTATATTGTCTATCAAATGTTCTATTTTGAAAAGTCAAGCAGTACGAAAATTCATTTGCTTTATTGAAAAGTCAATGGTTTAAATTGCCAAACAGCATGGTTTGTTTCGCAAGTTCGCGTTCCAACGGATTCAAATATGTTCAAATGCTTAATTGCCAAACAACATTTTAGCATTTGAACATGAAAGAACCCCATTCGAACGTTCAAAATTGAGATGCCAATACGTTCGAACAGGTTGGCTCTCTGTTCAAACTTAACATTTATTATGTTCAAAGGTCATGTTATTTATATTGTTTGAACAACATATTTTTTTGTTCGAACGGATAGTTGGTATTTGAACAGGTTAAGTTTTTGTTCGAATAGTTACAAGTTGTTCGAACACTTAGAGCTATTGTTCAAACAATATTATTTAGCACTCAAATTAAATACCTATTCGTTCGAACCGATTATTTCATGTTCGAATGGGGTTGCTTCTATTCGAACATAACCGTGTATATATATATAATATAATTACAACTTTATATTTTATTTATATTCGTTGTGGTTTTATGAATAGTGAACTAATGGCAAACATGAAAAGAAAATGTGGGAGAGAGGGTCAAGCTAGCGGTGGTGCTAGTGAGACGAGGAGGCCGATACTAGTAGAGCGGGAGATCATTATCGATGACTTCCGCGATTTTGTGTGGGATGGACGGAGCCTCTTTTCTATTATCAAAGATAGAGGATGGGCCCCGATTTGTCAGCAAAGGGGTGTGGCCTATCCAGACATGATCAATGAGTTTTATCAGGCCATGGGTCAGATGGAGGCTAATGAGGAGTCCTTCACGTTTACCATTCGGGGAGTGAGTATTACTATCTCAGCAAACATTATTGCTGATTTTCTTGGGATCCCCAGCGAGATCGGTGCATACCCTGCACAACAACCAGCTGCAGGGACAGATGGTGGAGATGCCATCGAGGATGAGGCTCTAGCAAATGATGGTCCCACAGATGATGAGATTCGTCAGCTGATGCATGATGATTCGGCTCCTCCATATGATGGCAGCAAGGTCATCAGACAGGTAGATTGTATCGCATTTTTTCGAATGCTGAATTTAATTGTTTCCTATAATATTGATCCAAGGAATCACAAAACTGACTTCGGCATCGAACGAGCTCGATTTATGTTACGAATAGCACGAGGAGAGCCGATTGATCTATCGTTATATTTCTTCTTTCGCATCCGATCTGAGTCACGATATTCAAGTAGAGGTATTCTACCGTTTGCATTGATGATCTCTAACCTCCTAGTTCAATTGGGGGTTGTGCGGATGATTGAGCGGAGGCAACCACAGATTAGGCCCCTTAACAAGCTCACCTTCAGCAAGAGCGAGAGCCACTTGCGGAACGCTCAAATTAATATTCCAGTGGCACAAGATAGAGGCACGGAGCGTGATCCAGCTTCTACTGATGCCCCTGTTGATAGACAGGCTGCAGGGGTTACTATCACGGAGATACGATCCCTGCTCGAGGACCATCGCATACTTTTGATCCAGGAAATAGAGAGGATCACTATGCCCATTATGGTTCGACTGCAAGAGATTGAGGGATGCATTTCTGTCATGCAGGAGGACTTGGATAATCTTACCCAGTAGTTTTATTTTTTATTTGACTTTTTGTATTGTATCGAACGTTGTTGATTTTATTACTGTATCTTTTTTATTTGTTATATATAGCTAGCTTATTTATTATCAAAAACCATTTTTGTTATTACTTACTGTTCACGATAATATAAAAAATGACACTCACTAGAAGGTAATTTTTTTTAATTGCAAATTCTTATTTACCATAATAAAACTCGTTAATTAATTTTTAAATTAATTATATAAAATTCTTAGGAATATAAAATATTTTAATTTATCATAAATAATAATAAATCCGTATAGCTAGATTTTTTATCATTTGAAAATGATAGCTAATAGACTCAAATAATATTTATTTTCAAAATATTTGAATGTCTTTCAATAAATTTCTATAATTAAACGGTACCGTTCAAACGACTATTATGAGAATTTGAACGTTTAATATATTCATTTGAACATAAAAGTACCGTTCGAACTGTGTTGCAACCATCCCAGCCAGATTTATTTATAATTTTTCACCAAAACATTGGTTCGAATGAATAAATGTGGCATTCGAACAGGTTCTAATATATATATTCCCGCCACGAATATTATTCAAACAATTACATCAACACTCGAACGTGATTTAAAATACAGTTCAAACTTGTACTGGAGTGTTCAAACAGTATAGCAACATCCCTGCCAAATTTATTTATAACTTCCAACCAAAACTTCAGTTCAAATGATTAAATATCACATTTGAATGGGTTTGAACTTTTCTTGACACAATTGTATGTACTTTCCCACCACAACTATTATTCAAACAGTTATGTAACCATTCGAACGGTATTTAAAATTGTGTTCGAACGATTTTTTTACGTCCAAATGGTTTTCTTTTTTTGAGACGATATATTTTGTCACAGAAGGTCTAGTTTGAACAAATACTTATCTATTCGAACGCATAAAAAACTGCATCCTTGTTTTGAGATAATATATTTCGTCACAGAAGGTCTAGTTCGAACATATACTTATTTGTTTGAAATGCATAAAAAACTACATCCATTTTTTGAGACGAAATTTAATTTATCACTAAAAGATTTCGTCTCTGAAGATCAAATCTCTTGTAGTGTCTTGTAGACATGGTTTAGTGGGGATGTATATGGAAGGAAGGATAGAGTAAACTGAGGAATGAAAGCTCAAAGATAGAGAATCTCTTGTGGCTCTATCTCTTGGTGTTGGTGGGGGAGGTAAATGAGTAAAGGAAAGTGTAAATTGAGGAAGGAAAGCTCAAAGACAAAGAACTCG
This sequence comes from Pterocarya stenoptera, assembly GCA_003123785.1. Lineage (NCBI taxonomy): Eukaryota > Viridiplantae > Streptophyta > Magnoliopsida > Fagales > Juglandaceae > Pterocarya > Pterocarya stenoptera. The sequence continues at coordinate 44,896 of QEOT01005807.1, forward strand.
TGAAGACCATGACCAAGTACCAAGTAATTGTGCTTGATAATGTGGAAAATGAAAGCAGAATTCGCTCTTCTCCTCTCCTTTCTGGAGACCTCCACTTCATAATCTCCCACATCTTTTTTTGTTTTTAGCAGTTTCCCCAAACAACTTTATCTTGTATATATATATATGTATGTATATTTATATAATCTTATGGATGAATGTATGTTGCTAACAATAAATGTTAAAAACGATACTAACAGATATTGAATCACAAATTGATTCAAAGTCATTTAAGATTTAACAAAACTATTAGGCTTAGTTGGATACTAAGAATCTCGAATATCTGTAATCAATAATAATGAAATAGTTTGTGAATAGTAGTGAGAATATCTGAGAACAATTATATATCCAAACGGGCCATACACTACATTATTTATTCAGACATACAATGCCCATCATCGAAAATTTTATTCCATGCAGAAAACATTAGTAGGCAAGTCTATGAAACTTGCCAAAGTGGACTTCCTGGTTTGCTTCGAAGTCATCCTTGTAAATGTGAGTATCCCTTCACAGGGCTTTCATTATTTTCCAAGTCTACTTGAGGGAATCGTAATGGTAATTGTCAACCATGACTTGCGGGAATTAATTGCATAGGAATTTATTGCCAATATTGTCTTTCAAAATTATATGAGTAAATGAAATCTGCTCTAGTGGGATTAATAACGCCTTTTGAAATTCTAAGGGGTAAGGACTATGAAAAGTTCAATTTATCATTCTCACGTTACACCCCACGCATGATTTTTATTTTATTTTTATTTTTTTCTATTACTAAAGCATGCGTGGTACATGGATGATGAGTAAAAGAACTCAATTAATTTAAGAAGAATAAAACCAACAAAAAAATTTAAAATAATAAAAATAAATGTGGTGTGTGGAATAATGAGTAACAAAACTCACATTAATATGGTTTGGATAAAGTTGATAAGAGTAACCTAAAACTAATCATTGATGGGACTTACAACTTTTTTAACTTTCCATAAAAAAGTTAAACTCATATAAACCTATTTCATACATTTTAACCTAAAAAAGTTAAACTCATCTCAATGGGACCAACAAAATACTACTATTAACAACTCAAGTCAACTCATCAAGTTTTGTTTGAATTCAAAAACCATCTTAACTCATCTCATCTCATCTCATCATTACAACTTTTTTAAACTTTCGAACAAAATATAATAAACAATTAATTCAATTTTTTCAAATCTCAAAATAAAAATTATATTAAAAAATTATATTTTAACAATATTTTATTAACTTTCAACTCTCATATCATCTCATATCAACTCAACTTACTATCCCAACCTCCTCATTCCAAACGTAACCTAAAAGATGGATATATGAAGGACAAGAAGTTTCTGACTTTTCAAATTTGACATAAGATCAATTTTAAGCCTCATTTAAATAGTTAGATAAGATGAGATGAGAAAATTAAAAATCTGTAAATAGTAGTGAGATGATTTAGAAATGGTAGTCAAATAATTTGAGTTGTTCTAGATTTGGATAGCAAAATACTTTCATCTCATCCCATCTCATCTTAATATCCAAACATGACAAATACAAATACTTTTCAATTTCAAATCTTCAATTTTTTCAAACTTCCAAACAAAACACAAAAAATCAAAATCAAAAAATCAAAAATTTCAAATTCTAAAATAAAAATAATATTAAAAAATAATATTATAACAATATTTTAACTTTATAATATTTTTATTCAATTTTTTTTTTCTCTCATTTTTCAAAACTCCATAAACATCTTAACTCAAATCATTTCACTACTATACACAAATTTTCTCATTTCATGTCACTTTCCAAACGAGGCCTTAATATTTTTATTGAATTTTGAAAAAAGAGAAAAAATTTTGAATAAAAATATTATAAAGTTAAAATATTATTAGAATATAAATTTTTAATATTATTTTTGTTTTAAGATTTGAAAATATTAAATCATTTTTTTGTGTTTTATATAGAAATTTAAAAAATTATAATAATTAATAATAAATAGATAAAAAGTATGAAAAGAAAAAAAAATATTTATATTTAAATAATATTTGAATATTGATATGAGATCAATTGCATTTCCAAACGGCATCAATTCTGCCATAACTAAAAATGTCTTCATTCCCAAACATATTAAATCTAAATTAAAAAATCATCATGTGTCCGATTATTAAAAGATATGTACTGGTCGAAGAAAACTATGCTATCATGATATTTGATGCTCTATATTTCTTTTAGGTCTTTTTAGATAGTGAGATGAAATAAGATAGTTTATATGAAAGTTGAAAATTGAATAAAATATTATTTAAATTTTATTTTTTAATATTATTATTGTTTTGAGATTTAAAAAAGTTGAATTATTTATTATATTTTATGTAAAAATTTAAAATAATTATAATAATAAAATAAAATGGATGAAATGAAAAGAAACCGTTTCTCTATCTAAACCAACCTTGATCTAATAATAACTTTTTATTGGAAATTAAAAGGTCAAAATCACATTATTTTTATTTATTTGAGATATACCCTTTATTGAAATTTATGTCATTTAAAATCTAAGTAAAATTTAAAAAATATATTTTATTATATTAATTAATGTTGATAGACTTTCGTCCCTTTGAAGTCAACAATATAACTATGTGTCTTGATAAACAGATTTTCAAGGAAAAATTTCTATCCATTTGGTACATCTTCGTCATTCTGTTCACTAAAAAGGAAAAAACAGTACGTGTCACTGTTCACGCAGGGGAGATGGCAACCAAAACCATGACCGAAGCTGGAGGGGCTGGCTCTGAGGCTCCAAAAATCGTGTGGAACGAGGCCAATAGCAGGTTCGAGACTGAGGATAAGAAGGCGTACATAGAGTACGTGCTCAGAGACGATGGCAAAGTCATGGACTTGGTCCACACCTTCGTACCATCTTCCAAGAGAGGCTTAGGCTTGGCTTCCCACCTCTGCTTGGCTGCCTTCAACCACGCCAAATCCCACTCCATCCCTATCATACCCACCTGTTCTTACGTCTCGGTTAGTTCATTTCTTTCTCCCCCTCCCTGGGTTTGTCTCAGTTTTGCTCTTTTTCCGGTTTTCGTTTCTGGCTTTAAATTTGATTTCTCTTTCTCTCACTGGAGAAAATTGTTTCGCTGCACCTCTTTGTTTTTTGGGTTCCTGGGTCTAATAGCAGGTTTCTTTAATAGTTGTTGGACATTTCTGGTAATGAATTCTTCTTTGTTTTGTAATTGCTTTGTCTTATTTGGGCTATCTCTGTGTACTTTAGGTTTTTGTATTGTTATGCGTGTTTTGATAGTTATAGGCTCTACCTTTGGCCCCAGAAGAAAAGAGAAGGGAGAGCTTTTGGGGATATTTTTATTTATTGGGAATTTGGATAAAGCTCCGGAAAATAGTATATATAGTTAAGAGCCCTAAGAACAGAACTAGTTTGGGTACTATCACTACCGCCCACCCAAAGCATTCTGGGAAGTTAGATGCCTAATAATTTTCGCATTGATATTGATGCTGTTAGAACGAATTAACCATGGTAATGCAAAAGATGGTCTTTGTCTTCTATTCAGAAAGAAGGTTGCCATTGTTTGATGGCCAGGATAAAGCTGAAGTCACTTTTTTGATAAGTCAAAGCTTAATCACTTATTCCAAATGTAATGAGAAGTGGGCAAAGGTTAACAAGACCTTTCTTTCCTCTTAGTGGCACACTGCGTCAATGCACGGATATAGTTAAAAGTGGATCGATGATGAACGGGCGTGGGTAAAGAAGCTTAGTTGAAGAGAATATGTTTTGGTTGATTACATTGTTTACTTGTTTGATTCCTATTGATTCTGGTCGAATCAATAGTATTAGCCATTGTGAGCATCATATAGTATTAGCCACTGGGAGCATCAAGAGCATCATCTCTAGAAAAACATTCCTTTCAATTTATATACACGATGCTCAGTAACTTTGCCATATTAGAATTTAGGATCGACAAGCAAGATATATTGATGGAAATATTATAGATTGAATCGAAATCAAGAAATAGAGCTGGCTGCATAAATCAAGGGACATGATCCTTGTAGTTTTCCCTTTTTTTTTTTT
>QEOT01005807.1:50273-62101 GCA_003123785.1 Pterocarya stenoptera
CTTCTGTTTTGAAGTTTTAAAAAGTTGTATTGATTTTTATGTATTATTTTAAAATTGTAATAATTAGGCTGTGGTTAGTTGTTGAACTCATCTCAACTTCATCATTAATGAAATTCATTACTTTTTTAACTTCTCATAAAAATGTTAAATTCATTTTAACCTACTTCATATATATCTTAATCTATTTACATTCAAATACATCTCAATAGGACTCACAAAACATTACTATTCATAGATCAACTCAGATCATCTCAGCATCCAAATGCAGTAGTAATGATTAGATGAAAATTTTAAATTTTAAAAGTGTTTTGTATTTAAATAATGTTTATAAAAAAATTGTGAGAAATTGAATTTCTCATATCATCTTATTACTCAAATAAACCTTAAATAGTATTTCCCCTACTTAGGACCTATTTGGGATTGCGTTAGAGATATTAAAAAGTACTTACATAACTTTAAAAGCTCTTTAATTAAAAAATTAAGTTGTTTGAGTGTTATATATTAAAATACATTTTAATCGCAAATAAATTAAAAAGTACGTTTGAGGAAAAATATTATTTTGATGCTTACCTCAAACGTGTTTTTCTGGATAATCCGGAATGTAGTTCAAATTTTTAAAAAAAAAAAAACTGTCTATGGGCAAAAATATCCATGCAACTTTTAGATAATTAGAATTTCCAGACTTTTAAGGATATGATCATAATTTTTTAAAACTCAAATGATAATCATTTTTACCTTATAAAATTTTTTTTAATTTATTTTTAAAGAAATGTAATATGTTTGAAAATGTTTTAAAAATCATAAAACTTATTACTTAAACTATAAATTACTTAAAACTTTTTTCTAATATTGCTTAAAAAGTCTTGATAATCATTTTTACAAAGTAGAAAATAATTTTTTAATAATAAAATTTTCTTTTTTAAAGAAAATGATGCATTTATATTCATAACTCAATTAAGAAGGTTGTGAATACAATGAGGATAATCCTCTACGAGAATAGACTCCTCGGGGATGTCTAAAGAACTCTTAGCCAAACAGTGAGCCACTGCATTCACCTGTCTAAGAACATGAAACACCGACCAGTTTCCTAACTATTTTAACGTTTTAATGTCTTTGATAAGCAGACCAACCGAGCTCCAACTACCCTCCTCTCCTTTAATGGCATTTACCACATTCAAAAAGTCTCCTTCAAGGATGATAGTTGTTAATCCTAGTTCAACACATAGCTTGACTACTCTTAAGGTTGCAACAGCTTCCCCCAGCAAGGGATCAGGAAATAATGCACAAGAGGATCTTAAAGTGGCACTAACATTAAAATTCCAGTCCCTAATTACCACTCATATACCAACTCTACAATAGAACTTATTACTTAAACTATAAGTCATAAAATTATAAGTTATATTCCCTACCGCAATTTCAATCATGCAATTAATCATGACCCAGCTAAAAAGCAGGTGGTCGGCTCAATCGGTATTTCACGATTCAGTTACTCTTTACACTTTGAACTCAGAAAATACCCCCCTTCCCAAACCCTAGCATTTCAAACACTAACCCCAGCAATAGAGAGGGAGAGAAACCACCATGTCGGGCTTCTCATCCAGTTCTTCATCCTCCTCTTCTTCCTCATAAGCCGCGCCATTCTCTTTCGGAACCTCTTCTACCGGTGGTGGAAGTGGCGGTGGCGGCGTCTTCTCCTTCCCCTCCACCTCCGCTTCTTCCCCGTTCTCCACCTCAAACCCTAGCTTTGCTCCTATTAAGCACCTTGTGCTCTATCTGTGAATACCTCTTGTATAGCTACTGAGTTAGGATTGATTTGTATTGTTGGATGCAACAGGTTGGCATTGGAAGGAAGGAGATGATGCTGTTAGAATGCAAGGAAGAAGATGCACAACAAGTGTTTGTGAAAATGGCTCAAAGGCCTGGATAACTTCTATTCATTAGGGTTCTTCGAGGGAATGCCCTTAACATCCAAAGGAAAAAACACTATAATTTTCCAGATGCTTTTTTGATGCCTCTCTTTTCCTCTCTCATTTCTTTTTCTTCTTCTTTCCTTGACATATAACTAACTGTCTAGAAGAAAGCTAAGATGACCCATGAAAACAATAAGGAAATAACAATATGTAAAATGCTGCATTTGACTATTGCTTACTAACCCACTAACCCAAAATGCACTGTTTGGAGTCTTTAAATCCCAAACGATGCATATTACAGTATATTTAAACCTATTGAAAACACACGCACACAACATTGCACTTAAAACACACACACGACACCGTTTAGCCCTTTAATTTCTCAAACACTTGCTGAAGTGCATGCACACACACTGCATTTAAAACACACACACATGGCATCGTTTAGTCCTTTAATTCCTCAAACCGGCCTCCACACGATGTCATTCACCTCATCACTTAAGCCTCACTTCACTTCTGCATACCTTCAGTTCGAAACTCTTTCACACTTCAGACTGAAACACTTTCTTCTTCTGTGATCTAGGGTTCTGCCACCGGGATCACGACAAACTCCCCCCATCAAAGTACCTTGCCCACAAGGTTGTGGGTAAAGGCCTTGAAGATTCCACAATAACTCCCAAGTATTTTCTTCAGTGGGCAAACCCACCCATTTCACGAGGACTTCGGTAACTGCTCTCTCCCCTTGTTTCTTCATGCGTCTCTCAATGATCTTTTCTGGCTCCGATCTTAACTCCCTTATGTTGTCTGTAGGTGGCAGTGATGGAAAGAATTAGACTTGGGAGCTGATTTTTCTCTTTAAGCATCACACATAGAATGTCGGGTGTATCTTGGAGGACTCGGGAAGCCTTAATCTATAAGCCACTGCACCCACATTTGCTTCAATTTGAAAAGGCCCATAAAATCTGGGTGCTAATTTAAGGTTGTGTCGCATAGCTAGGGTTTTTTATCTGTATCGATGTAACTTCAAATAAACCCAATCCCTATGTCAAATTGCCTTTCAGTATGTTTCCTATCTGCAAAATGCTTTATATGGTTACTGGCTTCACTGATATTGTTTTTTAGTAACTGTATCACCTAATTCCTGTCTTTTAAATTATGGTCTGTTGTGACATTAGTGCTTGTTCCTGGAACATAGGACAACAAAGTAGGGGGAGGATGTCCATACACAGCTTCAAAAGGGATCATTTTTGTTAATGTGTGATAAGTAGTGTTATACTACCACTCCGCCATAGGAATCCAATATGATTGAGGCTTAGGCTTTAACCCTGCATAGCATCTTAGGTAGCATTCCAAACCCTTGTTAAGAGCCTAGGTCTGACCATCGGTTTGGGGATGGTAGGCCGAGCTATAGTCAAGAGATGAACCTTGGGAGTGAAACAGAGCTTGCCAAAAAGAACTCAAGAAAATAGGATCCCTATCCGACACCACGGACCTAGGAAACCCATGTAGCTTAAAAATATTTTTTATAAACTCATCCGCTACGACTTGAGCCGTGTAAGGGTGAGCTAAGGCTATGAAATGAACATACTTTGAAAAGTGATCCACCACTACAAAAATAACACTGCACCCTTTAGAAATAGGCAAGACATAATAAAATCAAGGCATATGTCGGTCCAAGGCTGATTGGGAATGGGTAAGGGTTGCAACAACCCTACTGGACGTGTAGTTTCATATTTAATGGCCTGGCAGGTCTCACATTCTCTAACCAACCACTTGATGTCTCGTTTCATCCCTTTCCAATAAAAATCACTTTTAGCCTTGTGACATGTTTTTAGATACCCCGAGTGACCAGCTTGGGGATTATTATGAATATATTGCAGAACCTTTAGCTTCAAATCTGAATTCGGGGCTAAAACCAACCTCCCTTTCTTCACAATTAGCCTTTGTTGTAATGAAAACCCTTTAGGAATGTTTTGATTGTCATGCAGATTTTTAAGTAACTCGGCTAACTTTGTAGAGTTTAGGTAGCTTTTCTTCAATTCATCAATCCAAAGAAGCATAGGAAATGACATCATAGTTGAACAAACAGCCTCTTCTAACTCCCCCTCCCTTCTTGACAGGGCATCCACCACCTTGTTTTCCTTACCCTTTTTATATTCAATAAAAAAGTCATAGCCCATCAGCTTGGTAATCCACTTTTGTTGTGTTTCAATACTCACATGCTGTTCTAACAAGAATTTAAGAGCTTGTTGGTCTGTTTTTATGACAAAAGGCTAGCTAAGAAGGTATGGTCTCCACTTTTGTACTGTTGTTACAAGAGCTAATAATTCTTTTTCATACGTTGATTGTAGCAAGACCTTGCTCTTAAGAGCCTGACTTAGGAAATAAATAGGTTGCCCGGATTGCATTAACACTGCCTCGCTTGCATCACACTCAATAACAAATGGCCTGTTGAAATCAAGAAGTTTTAAGACTGGTGGGTGGGAAACAACTTAAATGATATGAAACCGTGGGAATAGAATCCCTTGAACCCACAATTAATTTGAAAACTCACTCAAGAAAGTCAAAATCAAGTCAATGGATGGAGAACCTAGACCCGTTGAGAATTCGTTTCAAGAACCTAAATTATATTAAAATCTAGACCCGTTGAAGAACCTATCTCAAGAACCCATATTACAAGGAGGAACGCCACAAAGGTTATGATTTACATTTAATAAGTTTAAAAATTCAATCAAGAACAAGTGGAGATAAACTCAACTCACAATGAATAAATTCATCAAATTTCATAAACTTCTTAAAATGAGGCTACAAAGAGTATTTAAAACAAGACCTAATTAAAACCCTAACCAAAATAAATCTCTATCTTTCAAAAAATGCTCCTAAGTAAATAGTGTTGCGTGAACAGTAACGCTACAGTACTCACTACAGTAACTTCTTGAAACTCTAGTTCAACAAAATAATAATTTTTCCAACATGCCCTTGAATAGGCACCCCTTTAAGTCCTTCTCATAATACATCTAATTATCCTAAACTAATAAAATAAGTCATTTAAATAATTTAAACAAGTTGAAAGCCTTCATGTGCCCAAAGCCTTTAAATCATGTTGTTACCCTCTTCCATAACTTGAATCAAATGAATCAAAACTAGATCTTCATTCTTCAAGCCCATCTTGAATGTTGGGCTCTTGGTAGACTCATCCAAAGTGGATTGCATCAATCCTTGCATTGCCTCATTGATCTTCTTGGCTTTTGACGTTTTAATTGGCCCATCTGGAACTTGTAAATGATCTTTAAGACTAGATCCATCTTGGTGCCCATCATTCCCCCTCTCCTTAAAAGGATTTGATCTCGAATCTTCTCTTACATCAAAAGGAGAAAGGTAAAAAACATTGAAAGTAGCAAACACATTGTACTCACCTTGAAGGTCCATTTTATATGTATAGTCATTAATTTTCTCAAGAATTTGGAACAGTCCATCTCCTCGAGGATGCAACTTAGTTTGTCTATGGGTTGGGAATCTTTCTTTGTGCATGTGAACTCAAACCCAATCTCCTGGTTCAAAGATGACATTCTTTCACCCTTTATTGGCTTGGGAAGCAAACCTCTCATTCTTTTAGACAATTTGAAGCCATACCCTCTCATAAAGTGACTTCACTAACTCCGTCTTCTTTTGTCTATCCAAGCTACTCCTGCAATCAACAGGTAAATGCATCAAATCTAAAAGAGTGAGTGGATTAAAACCATAAACAATTTCAAAAGAAGAATAATAAATAATAGTATGCACGGTCCTATTATATGCAAACTCGAATAAGGGCAAATGACACTCCCCCAAACATTTATGCAACAAGTCAATGAATGGCAAATGATACTCCCACAAACGTTCATGAAACACATTTAAAGTCTTCCTTACACCAAAGTTACCCAACAAACCACTATGTCTATCACACATAAGTAACTTAAGCATAAAACTAGTAGGCATACAAAGTCTATTCTCTCTAAACAAGTACCAATCTAGTTTATAAAACTTACCAAATGATGCTTTCTCACATGTTCCATACACACTAGCAAAGTCATCATCATTAGCATGCAATTTCTTATCATATTCATCTCAATAACTTTGTATTTAAAATAAAGATAAGGACATACCTTCTTGCTAATACATTAACCACAAAGTTTTCCTCACCATGTGTGTATTTGATTACGTGAGAAAAAGTCTCAATACAGCCCTCCCACTTAGCATGCATTATAGTCAACAACTTACCTTATCCCTTCAAGTGTGTTAAGGACTCATGTTCTTCAACGAAAGGTCGGGTATGAATTGTCGCACTGGCACAAAATTAATGTAGTGTTCTATCTCCCTAATAGGTGGCAATCCAATAAACACACCGCTAGGAAACATGATCTCATATCCCTGCAACAAAGAAACAACAACACTAGGTAAAAATATGTCAAGTTCATTAGTATTAAAACTTGCCTTAGCATAAAAACTCATTTTTCTCTCACTTTCTTCACTCACTTTTTTCTTTCCACTTTCTTTTTATTTTTCCCTTTCACTCTCTTTTTACTTTTCACTCTTTTTTTTTCTTTTTTTTCTTTTTTTTTTCTGTCACTCTCTTTTTTTTTCATCTTTTTTTGAATTCTCGACCTCACAATTGTTTTTCAACTCATTCTCTTTTTTTTCTTGAGGTCTCAGCCTCAGGCTCATATTTTTTCTCTCTCATTTTCAGCCTCACTATTTCTTTTTTTCTCATTCTCACATTCACTATTGCTTTTTAGCTCAATCTCACTTTCACTCTTGTTTTTTTAGCTTAATCTCTTTTCCACTCTTTCTTTTTTTAGCGACCTTGCTTTTTAGTTTCAGTTGATCCCCATGGACCTGTGATGGAGTTAAATGAGCAAGTTTGATTATTTTTTCATCCTTTTTAAAACTGTACATGTTCCTTAACCCATTATGGATCATCTTCCTATCATACTGCCACGGCTTCCCCAACAAAATATGGCCAATAAGCATAGACACTACATCACAAAGCACCACATCCTGATATTCCCAATTTAAAAAAAAAACTAACACTTGTTTATTTATCCTAACCTCCCCACAATCACTCAATCACTGCAACATATATGGTCTAAAGTGTTTCAAGGTAAGTAAATTCAATTTCTCAACTAAAGTAGTGCTAGCCAAGTTAATACAACTCCTCACATCAATGATCATACTACATACCTTGTTGTTGATGTGGTATCTAGTATGAAAAATGTTCTCGCTTTATTACTCTGTATCATCCATCTTAATTTGTATATTGAGAGCACGCCCGGCAACAAGAGACTCACCAAACTCTTCATTCTTACACTTATGTTCAATACTAGGCTCATGCCTCCTCCTATCTCTCACACTTTGCAGTTTTCTACATACTACATCTCGTTGATCCATCATATCCCTCACTTCTCTCAACACCAAATTCAACCATTCAAATTGTTGTTGCATGGCATGCAACAGAAAGAATGAGTTATCTGCCATCCCTTTTGGTGATGAGTCACTCCTATGAGACATCGTAATGTGCTGCACAAAAAGAATGTTAGTGAAAAATCTCACACACTCTCTTACGTGTTTACACTCGAATAATGGCACTTCACTCGTGTTTCACTCTTAATTGACTTTTTCCCGATAATAGTCTCACACTCTTTTGCCTTTTACCTCAATAGTTTTCCCGCTCAAGCTCTTTAAGAACTAGTTGGTCTAAATCAAGACAATACAACTTTATTTTATTCCAACTAATAATTAGGTTTAAGAAACAATGAATGAATAAAATGACACGAGACTCAATGGATTTATACGAGGAGAAAAGAAATTGTAAAACAAAATATCAATGATAATGATGTATTCAGCCCCTTTAAAGATAAGGCTCAATCAATAACTTTTTTTCTCTTTGTTGTCATAATGTAGTAACCTTTAAATATGCTACCTTTTCTTTTCTAGTTTTTTTTTTCGAATTCTTTTCTTTTCTTTTCCTTTTCTTTCCTTTCTTTTATTTTCTCTAATTCAATCACAAACAGTAATATTCAATTGTGAAAAACAAGCAATTGAATTTAAATACACAAGAATTGACAATGAAGTAGAAGATAATCAATGGAACGACACTCCAAGCAATTGACAAACTTAGAGATGCAAGAAATCCTAAAATTTTGAAACCCTAGGTGATGTAAATTTCAGCCAAACCAAAAATCCTAAGAATTTTTGTAGCCTACTTTTTGTTTTTTTGTTTTGTTTTTTACAACCCTAGAATAATGAAGTCCTAGAATTAAATTTAAAGATGCAAGAATTAAAAGATAAAACCAGACCTGATTGAAAACTGAGCCCTGAATACCAAATGATATGAACCCGTGGGAATGGAAACCCTTGAACCCACAATCAATTTGAAAACTCACTCAAGAAAGCAAAAATCAAGTCAATGGATGGAGAACCTAAACTCGTTGAGAACTCGTATCAAGAAGCTAGATTATATTAAAATCTAGACCCGTTGAAGAACCTATCTCAAGAACCCAGATTACAAAGAGGAACGCCTCAAAGATTGTGATTTACCTTTGATAAGTTCAATCAAGAACTAGAGGAGATAAACTCAATTCACAATGAATAAATTCATCAAATTTCATAAATTTATTAAAATGAGGCTACAAAGAGTATTTAAAGCAAGACCTAATTAAAATCCTAGTCAAAATAAATCTCTATCTTCCAAAAAATGCCCTAGAGTGAATAGTATCACATGAACAGTAACACTACAGTTCTTGGCTATAGTAACTTCTTGTAACCATAGTTCAACAAAATAATAAATTTCCCAACATGCCCTTGAATAGGCGCCCCCTTTAAGTCATTCTCATAGTAAACCTAATTATTCTAAACTAATAAAATAAGTCATTTAAATGAATTAAACAAATTGAAAGCCTTCATGTGCCTAAAGCGTTTAAATCATGTTGTTGTCCTTTTCCATAACTTGTATCAAATGAATCAAAATTGGATCTTCATCCTTCAAGCCCATCTAGAATGTTGGGCTCTTGGTAGATTTGTCCCAAGTGGACTGCACAAATCCTTATATTGCCTCCTTGATTTTCTTGGCTCTTAACCTTGTAATTGGCTCATCTAGAACTTGTAAATGATCTGTAAGACTAGGTCCATCTTGATGCCCATCAAACTTGTTTTAAGGCTGTAAAAGCCTTGTTGATCTCTAAGTTTCAAGAAAAGAGTTTTTCTTGAGGAGTGAGGTGAATGGGGTAGCAATGAGATCATAATTCTAGATGAATTTCCTATAATATCATGTGAGTCCTAGGAATCCTCATAAGGCCTTCACATTCTTAGGCTCAGGCCACTCTAATATAGAAACAATCTTAGAAGGATCAGCTATTACCCTTCTCTCATTAATCACGAGGCCCAAATAGTCAACTTCATTAACCGCAAACTGACACTTGGACTTTTTTGCATACAAACAGTGCTATTACAGCATGTTCAAAACCTCTCATAAGTGACCCACATGCTCCTCCCGAGACTTGCTATATACTAATATGTCGTCAAAGAACACAAGCACAAATTTTTTTAAAAGAGGCTTAAAAACATCATTCATGAGCCCTTGGAAAAGTGGCTAGAGCGTTGGTGAGGCCAAAAGGCATTACCAAAAATTCATAATGTCCATTATGAGTGAGGAACGTTATTTTAGGGATGTCACTAGGCACTACTCTCACTTGGTGATAGCCCGATCGTAAATCGACTTTAGAAAAAAATCACCGATCCATAGAGCTCATCCAGTAGCTCGTCTATAATGGGAGTAGAAAATTTGGTGTTCACCGTTTCATTATTAAGTGCCTTATAGTCCACACAAAGCTGCCAACTACCATCGACTTTTTGAACCAGCAAAACAAAGGATGAAAACAGACTAGATTTAGGTCTAACCACTCCTGATTTCAACAATTCAGCCACAATTTTCTCAATCTCAATTTTTTGGTAATATGGGTATCGGTAAGGTCTATTGAAAATTGGTTGAGTGCCTCCCTTAGGACTATATGGTGGTCTTGGCTATGAGGTGGTGGAAGCCATTGGGGTTCACTGAATACCCCCTCAAATTCCTCCAATAGATCAGAAACTTGCTCATCCACAGTTTCATAATTTTTTCTGTCACTCCATCACATATAATTTGCAATAAAATGCATTTCCCGGTAGTCATAGTCGCCTTAAGCAACTTTTCACCATCCTCTACCACATAAAAATTTAACTTTAACCCCTTGAATTCAATAGTTTTGCCATTCAACACAAAACTCATTAGGGATTTTGAAAAATCCCAAGTAATAGAGCCTAATGTTTCTAACCATTGGATTCCTAGAACAATGTCACAACCAACAAGGTCCAATAAACAAAGAGGTGGGTTTAGCAAGTTACCTTGGACCTTAAAGGGGTTGTTCTGCATATTCCTTCACTACCCAAGCCTTGTCCATTGGCTACTCGCAACCTAATCTTGAGACCATATCTGTGTCTATAAAGTTGTGTGAACTGTCTGAGTCCAACAATATCACCACTTGTTCGCCAAAAGTACTTCCAACTACATGCATAGTTTTTGATGTGGGAGTTCCAATAATAACAGCCAAGGAGATTTCAGGCTCTTCCTTGCTGCTGGACAGCATTTCCAGCTGGCTTTTTTCTTCATTCTCGTCACTAGGTAGCTCCTTCTCTTCATCACTTTCATCCTCACTTCCTTGCAACAAATAGATTTTTTGGACTTTTACATTTATGCAGCAGATTCCACTTCTTGTCTCAATGGGAGTACAAACCCTTGCGATGTTTTTCATCCATTTGTGTCAAATACACTAGGTTAGTGCCTCCCATTTGATTTTTCCATTTGTTATAAGTCTCACCCGAGTATGAGCCTTGGGAAGAATTTCTCCCTCCCACGGCATTTGACCTTTTCCCCATAGACTTATTGAAATTTTTTGTACTACAAAGATACTCATATTGCATTTTTGCTAATCCATATGCTATATTTAAATTTACAGGGTTTAACATACAGATTGGAATGTGAACCTCATTTTCAAATCGCTGAGAAAGCAACTCAGCTTGTGAGAATCTGAGAGACATCTCACGCGATTGGACAGTGCCTCGAATTGGCTCATGTATACAACCACAATACTAGATTGTTTCAGCCTCGTCAATGCCTCCATTGGATCGTCATACGTCGTAGGACCAAAGCGAAGAAATAACAACCTGGAGAACATCTCCCAATCACGGAATAATCCACCATCCTACAGCTTCTTGGAACCAGACAAGGGCCTCTCCTTCCATGTGGTAAGAAGCCATCAACAAACGATGAAGGAGTGGGGTTTGGTGGAAATCAAAGTAGTGATTGGCTTTAAAAAGCCAAGCAGCCAGGTTGGACCCTTAAAAGTGAGGAAATTCCAGTTTGACACACTTGGAATTGAATCTTCTTGGGTCCTGGTTTTCAAATTCCAGTTGGAATTAATGGTGTGGAGTTGGAGGTGGCAGAGGAGGAGTAGGATTGTTTTGTTGGGTGAAGAAGGTACGTAGCATGTCCTTAATTTCTTAAACATCAACCTTGAAATCACTGAGCTCCTGTTTATTTTGGTCTATTTGAGCTTGTAGGGCATCATTTTGCTGTTGGTGTTTAGATTTAGTGTTTTTAGCCATGGTGGTCTAGGGTTTGGTGGTCTTGAAATGAATAATAGTGTGAGATGAAGGTCTGGGCTACGTAGGATTAATTTTCTGGATAGGAGGTGTGGACTAGTGGCTGTTTGGATGAGATTTTGTGGGTGTTTTGGTCTGATTTTGGTGGCTATTTGGATGGAATGTGTGTAGGATTTTAGTAGGATCGTTTGGCTACTGGTACCACTTGTTAAGCACCTTGTGCTCTATCTGTGAATACCTCTT
>QEOT01005808.1:983-24243 GCA_003123785.1 Pterocarya stenoptera
ATGGCCTCCCCTAGGGACCATCCACATACTCTGGCTTCCCATCTTCACCCCACGGGTAACGACCGTGCAAGTGATACATGAGTGATGCCCACTTCCGCGCCCACCACGCACATAGCCAAACATCCTCTGACCCCCGCCAGCCCGAGGAGTCACGGAGTCAGATCGAGAGCGCTACCATCTCGTCCAAGTCCCGGGCAAAAGCCCCAAGGGACGATACTCAGTATATTCCGCTCCCGAGTGTCCAGATGAGCTCCACCAAGATAATATCCCATCTCAGCTTGGGGTGATATACACGCACCCAAAAAGCCTTAAATACAATTTCCTCAAAACACACATACACCCACGGATGCGTGCTCAATGCCATGAAATCAACAACCAACAGTTATCAGCATAACCAGATAACCAATTCACAGTTTATAAAACAAGTTAGTGCAAAAATATATTAAAGTCTTAAAATTCTTTTGGAGAAATACTTACAGCGCTTGCAAATAATTTTAGGAGGATCACGGAGGAACTGGAAGTACCAAATCAGCAACTCCACAGTGTAAAAACACTATGGCCGAATACACTGTAAACCCAAATTTCAACGGAGTCAAACGAAGACTTGAAATTGATAGGGTAGGACCTATTGAGGTCGGTGAAGCTAATGGTAGCGAAGGTTGGCCGTGGGTGGCGGCCGAAACGGTGGTTTAAGGCTGAGAATATCAAATTGGAAGTGGAGCTCGCACGGGCGGCTCCGGCGATGGATCGGGGCCGGGTTTGGGTGGAAAAGATTGCTGGAGGGCCGGTGATGAAGTGGTGAAGAAATTTGGTGGCCAATGGTGGCCAGACGGCGGCGGAAAGGGAGGAGGAAGCTCACGGCTTCTCACGGCTCTTGGAGGCTAACGACGGCGCGGCGTGGGCTGGGATTTGGAGGGGTAGCTCGCCGGCAGGTGGGGAAGCCGGTGGTGCCGGCAGTGAGGGCCACCGCCGGCCGGAGGCGGTGAAGGTGGCTGAAGGCCGGTTGTGCGTGGGAGAGGAGAGAGAGAAGGTGTCGCGCGGGAATGGGACGAACGAGAAGGAGAGAAAGAAAAAGAAGAAAAAGAAAAGAAAAGGAAGAGAAGAAGGAAAGAGGAAAAGAAAAGATGGAGGAAAAGAAAAGATGGAGGAAAAGAAATGAGATTCAATCCTCACCACTTTCGAGTCACAACTGATCCTCAAAAACACTATTTTTAGACCAGTAAATTAAATAAATAAAAACAAACTCAAAACTAATTAAAATAAAATATTAAACTCCAGTAATAACATACTTTAAAATAAAAAGAAATTAAATCGTAGGACACCAATTAAAATCATAAAAGCACATTAAACTAATCTCTCTTAAACACGTTTAAATTAAATTAAATGGCTCAAAAATAACTATTAAATTAAAAAAAAAACCCTTCAATAAAAAGCACGTAAAAACCGGGGTGTTACATGGATGCACTCGAATAGTTAGGAATTGTCCATTGGAAGCTGTAGGACTTACTTTGACAGCAGATCTGATTGTTTTCCATTTATTGGAATTTGACTTGATCCTAGGAATGGATTGGTTATCTAGGACAGGATCTGTTATATGTAGGAAGTAGTGAAATCAGTTCTGTCAACCTTAACGTTAGGACAAGTGTAGAAAGCTTTGAAGGATGGGCCTAATGCTTATCTAGTAATTGTGACTAGTGTAACAAAGGGACTTAAAGGAGTCAAAGGAATTCCTATGATAGAAGAGTTTCCTAAAATTTTTGCCAATGATCTACCTGGATTACCCGCAAATCGGGAAATGGAGTTCGTAATTGAGTTGGAGCCAGTTGCAGCCCCAGTATACAAGGCACCTTATCAACTGGCCCCAGTTGAGTTGAAGGAACTGAAGGTGCAAATCGTGGAACTTCTCAAAAACGAATTTATTCATCTGAGTTCGTCCCATTGGGTGCACCAATTCTTTTTGTGAAAAAGAAGGATCGTACTATGAGGATGTGCATTGACTATCGAGATTTAAATAAAGTGACTATTAAGAATATGTACCCATTGTTAGATCAGCTACAAGGTGCGTCAGTATTTTCTAAGATAGACCTACAGTCATGATATCATTAGTTGAAGATTAAACATCAAAATGTACCTAAGATAGCTTTTTAGACTCATTATGGACACTTTGAATTTATGGTAATGCCTTTCGGACTTGTAACATCCCGTATTTTAGCGTAATGTTAATAAAGGATTAATTTAATTTATTTAGTGTTTGGTTCTCTTGTTTTAAATTATGGAAGTTTTTAAATATTATTTATAATATTTTAGGTTGTGAAAATTATTTTCTTCTGTGTTTTCTCAGTATTATTTATTGTTTTGTATTTAAAGTGATCTTTAATTTAAATTGGGTTGTTTTTAGAGTTTAAAATTATTATTGTTTTAATTAAGCATTTCACTGTATTTGAATTATTTTATTTAACTAGTAGTTTTAAAATCTTCTCCGTTTGATCATTTCGAAACCCAAGATGAAGTCTGGATCTCTCTTTTTTCCCTCATCTTTTCTTCTTTCTTCCCTTTTTCTTTCTTTTTCCCTCCTCTCCCACATACGCCCTCTCTCTCCCAGCCCAACCCTCTCTCTCTCCTCTCCTCCCCCATGCTCTCGGTCTTCTCCACCCAGTGCCGCTGTCGGCCGTCTGTGACCCTCACTGCCAGTGCCGTTCAACTCCCTAGCTACCGGCGACCAACTCCCTTCAATTTCAGGCCACTCCTTGCCGCCGTTTGCCTCCGAGAGCTGTACGAAGCCACGGCACTTCTTCACCCATTCCACCGCCGTCCGGCCACCATTGGCCACCATTTCTTCGCCACTTCTTCACCGACCCTCTAGAAATATTTCAGACCCAACCCCAGCCCCGATCCATCGCCAGTGAAGCCCAGCCCAGCTCACAACCGATTTTACCTTTCTGGCCTTCTACTGCTTTTCGGCCGCCACCCACGGCCAAAGGCCACCACCATTAACTTCACCACCTCCCATAGGCCCCACCCTACCATTCTCAAGTCTTCGTTTGACCTCGCGTAATTTTGGGTTCACTATGTATTTCGGCCACAGTGTTTTTTACACTGTGGTGTTGCTGTTTTGGCGCTTCCAGCTCTCTCGTGATCCTCCAAAAATATTTTATAGTGCTGTAAGTATTTCCTAAACAATCTTTTGAGATTTAAATATATTTTTGCTCTAATTATTTATACTATGTTCTAGTTGGTTCCGAACTGAGTCCAAGGAGAATTCGGGGGTGGATGGATTGAGGACGAAGAAATTGTGTATTGATTATGTTGTATTCTAATTGGTTGTTGGTTGTGATTATTGTGAGTTGGTACATTGCATATTGCACGCGTGTTCATGTTTGTAAAATGAAAACTAGGTTTTCGTGTAATTGTATTCATGATCATGTGGTTATTTTGAAAACTGGATTTTCATGAGGAAATAGATTTTTGGGTGCGTGTGTATCACAACCCCAAGCCGAGATGGGGCATTATCTCGGTGGAGCTCCTCTGGTCACTCGAGAGCGAAATATACTGAGTGACGTCCCCTGGGTTGTCGTCGGGCGACAACGGGATCGGACGTTGGACGTACCGACTCCGTGGCCCTTCTGCTGGCAGGGGCTAGAGGATGACCTGGCCACGAACGCACCGGGTGCGGAACTGGGCATTGCTCGTAAATTAGCCAGGACGTGCGGATGGTCCATAGGGGAGACCATGGTGCATATGAATTAATGGATAAATGGAAAATGGCTGTTTTCTGGAAAAATAGCGTGAGTTGATTTTGTGTGTCATTTTCTGGGAAAATGACGAATTAATATTTTTGGGCCAAAACGTGATTTTTGGCGTGTGTTGCATTTATTGCATATTGCATCATGGGCATGCATGATTAGTTGCTTAAATATGTTTTTATTTCAGGATTGGTTAGGTTATAACTTACCTGTGGTACCATTTAATGGTTCTACAGATTTTGATTATGATGATGCAGGTGCCGAGCCTGAGGATTTGGCTCCGCCGGAGGAGTAATCTGGGATCACTCAGGTTATATTTCTATTTTCTGCTTTTGTATATTTTATGGGACATTTGGTTTATGTTTTAAACACTTTGAATTTTGATATTTGTATTAAACTAAAATTCTGGTGCTAGAGACTTAATTATTATTATCCGCTGCATATTTTATTGTGTACTGTTTATTTGTTGCACACACTTGGTACTTGTCGTTGGGATGTGTGACCGTGTGTCATCATCCTGACGTCACAATTTCCAAGGCTTTTTGTACTTGGGAGTCTGGGTATCACAGGTGGTATCAGAGCGGTTTGGCTCTGGATAAAGCCACATGTCCCTTAGGTGAAGTACCAGAATTTTTTTTTAAAAAAAAATTGCGATTTAAAATTATTTTGGTTTGAAGTATGTTATTTTAATGGTTTCAATTTATTATTTGTTGTTGTATTTTATTGTTTTTATTTTATTTTATTTTATTTTATTTAGTTTGGTTGTTACTTTCACTCTTATTTAAATTTTGTCCGAAGACTTAAGTGGGGGTTGTGAGTTATGCTTTGGCAGGAAAATGGTTAGACCAAGGGGGCCGACTGATGAGCCCGAAGATGAGTTGCCTCGTGGTGGCGGGAATTATGCCATGGCCAGGGCATTGAACAGAATGATGGAACTTCTCCAATACAATTTTCGGCCGCCCCAAGGAGATTTAAATAGAGCAGTTCAAGCTGGGTGCACCTATAAGCGCTTTCTAGTGCATAGGACACCTCCTTTTACTGGTGAAGAGGAGCCACTTCAGGCTAAAAGGTGGATAGAGGACTTGGAGAGGACATTTGAAGTTTGTGGTTGTACTGAAGCTCAACAAGTCTTGTATGCAAGTTATACGCTACAAGGTAATGCAGCTGATTGGTGGAGGACCAAGCGAGAGTTGTTAGTGATGGAGTTGGGATCCTTTGCTGTGATGTCTTGGCAGCGATTCAAGAAGGAATTTGATGATCGTTTCTTTTCTGTTTCTGTGAGACGGCAAATCGCACGACAATTTAGTAATTTGGTGCAAGGGAATATCTTTGTGGAAGAGTATGCCCGTAAATTTATGGAACTTGGGAGGTTTGCTACTCACTTGATTGCTACTAAGGAGATGCGAGCTGAGCGTTTTCAGGAGGGTCTGCGACCGGAGATACGCAGACAAGTGGCTTACCATCAGATTTTAAATTTCCAGCAGTTGGTTGACATGGCCACCATCGCAAAGTATGAGAATAGTTGTGTGGTGGGTTCCCCTCCAGGTCTGAAAAGATGAAGTTTTGCTGGTGAAGGCAGCAGTTCTGGGTCGCCTCAAAAGTTTGTGCAAAGGATTGGTGCCCGGTCACAAGCAGCCTCTGGGATGCGTATTGGGGGCCGAGCCCCAGTTTGCAGTAGGTGCAACAGAGCTCACGAGGGCGAGTGTCGTCAGAGGGGGACCACCCATTGTTTTAGATGTGGTCAGTCAGGGCACTTTGCTCGTGAGTGTCCTAATCAATCTCAAGCAAGTTGCAGAGGTCGTCGTGGTGGAAGGAACAATCAGAAGCAAGTAGTGCAAGCTCGGGTGTATGCTGTGACTCCCGGGGACATTGACTATGAGACTCCGGAGACCCAGGATGCCAAGGTAATTACTGGTAGAGTCCGTTTGTATGATTTTTATGCATGTACTTTGTTTGATTCTGGAGCATCTCAGTCTTTTGTGTCTGCCACTTTTGCATGGATGTGCAACTTAGTCACAGAACCCTTATCGCAATCCTTGGTTGTGTCTCTTCCCAATGGCGAGTTGGTATGGTGCTCTAAAGTAGCGATGGGGTGCCCTTTAGATTTTGGTGGAAGGACACTTGAAGCTGATTTGATTGTATTCAAGTTGCTTGGGTTCGATATTATTCTTGGGATGGATTGGTTGTACCGGTATTCGGCGTGTATTAATTGTAGAAGTCGGGTTATTGGCTTCCAGCTTTCAGAAGGAGATTACTTGGAATATGTGGGAAGTAAGTTGAAGGCGAAGCCAACAGTTATATCCACAGTACGAGCAAAGAAAGATATAGCATGTGGAGCTGATGAATTTCTGGTTCAAGTGGTGTCTGCGCCATCTGAGAAGAAATCCTTAGTAGATATACCAATTGTAGAAGAATTTCCAGATGTGTTTGTGGATGATTTGCCAGGGTTGCCTCCAGTTCGCAAGTTAGAGTTTGCTATTGATTTGGAAGCTGGAGAAGCTCCTGTGCACAAAGCTCCTTATCGTATGGCGTCGGCTGAATTGAAGGAGTTGAAGATCCAGTTGCAAGAATTGGTTGACAAAGGTTTTATTCAGCCTAGTACGTCACCATGGGGAGTGCCAGTTTTGTTTGTTAAGAAGAAAGATGGTACTCTTAGAATGTGCATCGACTATCGGGAACTCAATAAAGTGACCATCAAGAATAAGTATCCGTTTCCCCATATTGATGATTTGTTTGCTCAACTTCAAGGAGCAGCTATTTTCTCCAAGATTGACTTGAGATCAGGATACTATCAGTTGAGGATAAGGGATAAAGATATTCCCAAGACTGCTTTTAGGTCGTGTTATGAGCATTATGAGTTCAAGGTGATGCCTTTTGGGTTGACTAATGCTCCTGTAGCTTTTATGGATTTCATGAACCGAGTGTTTCAACCTTATCTGGATTCTTTTGTGGTAGTGTTTATTGATGACATTATGATTTATTCTCGAGACTTGGAAGAGCATGCTTGTCATCTTCGTCTGGTGCTTGGAAAATTGAGAGTGCATCAGTTGTATGCTAAGCTTAGTAAATGTGAATTTTGGCTAGAAGAAGTCAGATTTCTTGGCCATGTAATTTCTAGAGATGGTGTGGCAGTAGATCCGAACAAGGTAGAAGCTATTTTGTCTTGGCCACGCCCTTCGACGGTGCACGAGATTCGAAGTTTCTTGGGACTTGCCAGGTATTACCGGAGATTTGTTGAAGGTTTTTCTCGACTAGCCGAACCTCTCACCGCTTTGACTAGAAAGAATGTTGAATTTGTTTGGTCAGATCGATGCGAGAGGAGTTTCCAAGAATTGAAGAAGAGACTGACAACAGCTCCTGTGTTGGCACTTCCGAAACCACACAAGACGTTTGTTGTATTTAGTGATGCATCTAAGTTTGGATTGGGATGTGTTCTTATGCAAGAGGGACGAGTTGTTGCTTATGCATCTTGTCAGTTGAAAGTTCATGAGAAGAATTATCCCACTCATGATTTGGAATTGGCCGCTGTGGTGTTTGCTCTTAAGATCTAGCGTCATTATCTGTATGGGGAAGTTTGTGAAGTCTTCACTGACCACAAGAGTTTGAAGCATTTGTTTTCTCAGAAGAATCTTAATATGAGACAGAGGTGTTGGTTAGAGTTGATTAGCGACTATCAATGTGAGATCAAGTATCATCTAGGGAAAGCTAATCTAGTTGCTGATGCCTTGAGTAGGAAGTCTCAGTTAGTGGATGAGGCAGAGTCGTCAGGATTGGATTCTATCCTTTGTGGGATGAGGAGACTGCTTATTGAGATTTAGCAGTAGGAAGAATTGCTCTCTTCAATTTTGGATGTTCGGGTCGTTGATTTTGATGAATTGAAGACTCTCCAGAGAAGGGATCCTAAGTTGTTGAATATCAGGAAGAGAGTCAGGAAGTCTAGAGGACCCATGCACTACAGTTTAGACAAAGACGGTGTTCTTCGATTTCGGGATTGAAGAGTGATTCCTCGAGATTCTGAATTTAAAGAGAGAATCATGACAGAAGCTCAGACAGCTCCTTATTCAGTTCATCCCGGAAGCACCAAGATGTATCGAGATTTAAAGAGGAATTTCTGGTGGGAAGGTATGAAGACGGATATCGCCATGTTTATTGAGAAATGTGATGCGTGCCGTCAAGTCAAGGCTGAGCATCAGAGAGCTGCTGGTAAGCTTCAACCTCTCTCTATTTCTGAGTGGAAATGGGATGACATTTCTATGGATTTTGTAGTAGGTCTTCCGAGGACTCCTAGTGGGAAGAATTCAGTTTGGGTGATTGTTGATCGGTTGACCAAGAGTGCCCATTTCTTGCCTGTTAATAATACCGACTCTTTGGGAAAGTTGACTCGGTTGTATGTTAAGGAAATAGTGTGTTTGCACGGAGTACCCAAGAGCATTGTATCGGATCGAAACCCAAGGTTCATGTCTCACTTTTGGAAGAGTTTGCAGGCAGCTTTAGGCACTAAGTTGAAGTTTAGTACTGCTTATCACCCTCAAACTGACGGTCAGTCTGAGCGCACTATTTATACTTTAGAAGATATGTTGCGGGCTTGTGTCATGGAATTCTAGGGAAGTTGGGAAAATCAGTTGTCGTTGATAGAATTTGCTTATAATAACAGTTTTCATGCTTCCATTCAAATGGCCCCATATAAAGCTTTGTATGGAAGGAAGTGTAGATCACCTTTTGTTGGGATGAAGTGGGTGAGAGTAAAGTAATTGGGCCAGAGTTGATTCAAGAAATGAAAGATCATGTTCGGATTATAAGGGATAAAATGGCAAAAGCGCAAAGTCGTCAGAAAAGTTATGCTGACATGAGGAAAAGAGACTTATCTTTTGAGGAAGGCGATTGGGCTTATCTTAAAGTCTCTCCTATGAAAGGCGTTAAGCACTTTGGTAAGAACGGAAAGCTTAGCCCGAGGTATGTTGGCCCTTTCCAGATTGTGAAGAAGGTTGGGCTTGTTGCTTATAGAGTAGCATTGCCGGATTATTTCGGGGATGTTCATGATGTGTTCCATGTATCGTCGTTGAAGAAGAATTTTGGTCAACAAGAACCGCGTTTTGTGGACCCGGAATGCATTCAACTTCAGCCTAACCTTACCTATGAAGTTGTTCAGACTCAGATCGTGGATTGGAAAGTGCAAAGGTTAAGGTCCAAGATGATACTTTTGGTGAAGGTGCCATAGGGTGATCCGTTGGCTTAAGATTTCTCTTGGGAGCGAGAAGCCGATATGAGGGTGCAATATCCGTATTTGTTTAGTTGATCTTGCCGGTATGTTCCTTAAGTCTACTCTTAGTTGAATCTTATCCTTGCCATAGTCTTAATGATTGACCTTACTAATTTCGAGGATGAAATTTTATTTAAGGGGGGGAGAATGTAACATCCCGTATTTTAGCGTAATTTTAATAAAGGATTAATTTAATTTATTTAGTGTTTGGTTATCTTGTTTTAAATTATGGGAGTTTTTAAATATTATTTTATAATATTTTAAGTTGTGAAAATTATTTTCTTATGTGTTTTCTCAGTGTTATTTATTGTTTTGTATTTAAAGTGATCTTTAATTTAAATTGGGTTGTTTTTGGAGTTTAAAATTATTATTGTTTTAATTAAGCATTTCACTGTATTTGAATTATTTTATTTAACTAGTAATTTTAAAATCTTCTTCGTTGGATTATTTCGAAACCCAAGATGAAGTCTAGATCTCTCTTTTTTCCCTCCTCTTTTTTTCTTTCTTCCCTTTTTTCTTTCTTTTTCCCTCCTCTCCCGCGTACGCCCTCTCTCTCCCAGCCCGACCCTCTCTCTCTCCTCACCTCCCCCGTGCTCTCGATCTTCTCCACCCAGCGCCACCGTCGGCCGTCCGTGACCCTCACCGCCGGTGCCGTTCGACTCCCCAGCTGCCGGCGACCAACCCCCTTCAATTTCAGGCCACCCCTTGCCGCCGTTTGCCTCTGAGAGCCGTACGAAGCCACGGCACTTCTTCACCCATTCCGCCGCCATCCGGCCACCATTGGCCACCATTTCTTCGTCACTTCTTCACCGGCCCTCTAGCAACATTTTAGACCCAACCCCAGCCCCGATCCGTCGCCAGTGAAGCCCAGCTGAGCTCACAACCAATTTTGCCTTTCCGGCCTTCTACCGCTGTTTCGGCCGCCACCCACTGTCAAAGGCCACCACCATTAACTTCACCACCTCTCATAGGCCCTACCCTACCGTTCCCAAGTCTTCGTTTGACCCCGTGTAATTTTGGGTTCACTGTGTATTTCGGCCACAGTGTTTTTACGCTGTGGTGTTGCTGTTTTGGCGCTTCCAGCTCTCTCGTGATCCCCCGAAAATATTTTATAGCGCTGTAAGTATTTCCTAAACAATCTTTTGAGATTTAAATATATTTTTGCTCTAATTATTTATACTGTGTTCTGGTTGGTTCCGGACTGAGTCTGAGGAGAATTCGGGGGTGGATGGATTGAGGACGGAGAAATTGTGTATTGATTATGTTGTATTCTGATTGGTTGTTGGTTGTGATTATTGTGAGTTGGTACATTGCACATTGCATGCATTTTCATGTTTGTAAAATGAAAATTGGATTTTGGTGTAATTGCATTCATGATCATGTGGTTATTTTGAAAACTGGGTTTTCATGTGAAAATGGATTTTTGGGTGCGTGTGTATCACGACCCCAAGCCGAGATGGGGCATTATCTCGGTGGAGCTCCTCTGGTCACTCGGGAGCGGAATATATTGAGTGACGTCCCCTGGGTTGTCGTCGGGCGACAACGGGATCGAACATTGGACGTGGTGACTCCGTGGCCCTTCTGCTGGCTGGGGCTAGAGGATGGCCTGGCCACGAACGCACTGAGTGCGAAACTGGACATCGCTTGTAAATTAGCCAGGACGTGCAGATGGTCCATATGGGAGACCATGGTACATATGAATTAATGGATAAATGGAAAATGGCTGTTTTCTAGGAAAATAGTGTGAGTTGATTTTGTGTGTCATTTTCTGAAAAAATGACGGATTAATATTTTTGGGCCAAAACGTGATTTTTGGCGTGTGTTGCATTTATTGCATATTGCATCATGGGCATGCATGATTAGTTGCTTAAATATGTTTTTATTTCAGGATTGGTTAGGTTATAACTTACATGTGGTACCATTTAATGGTACTGCAGATTTTGATTATGATGATGCAGGTGCTGAGCCTGAGGATTTGGCTCCGCCGGAGGAGTGATCTGGGATCACTCGGGTTATGTTTCTATTTTCTGCTTTTGTATATTTTATGGGACATTTGGTTTATGTTTTAAACACTTTGTATTTCGATATTTGTATTAAACTAAAATTCTGGTGCTAGAAACTTAATTATTATTATCCGCTGTGTATTTTATTGTGCACTGTTTATTTGTTGCACACACTTGGCACTTGTCGTTGGGATGTGTGACCATGTGTCATCATCCTGAAATCACGATTCTTGAGACTTTTTGTACGTGGGAGTCGGGGCGTCACAGGACTGACAAATGCCCCAGCAACATTCGTGGATTTGATGAACTAGATTTTTATGCAATATTTAGACAACTTTGTAGTAGTGTTCTTTGATGACATCTTGATTTATTCTTGAAACAATGAAGAGCATAAGGAGCACTTGAGGATAGTGTTGAAGACCTTGCAAGAACACCAGCTTTACGCTAAACTCAGTAAGTGTGACTTTTAGCTTAGAGAGGTGAAATTTTTGGGACATGTCATTTCCAATGAAGGTTTGGCAGTAGACCCTGCTAAGATAGAAGCAGTGATGGGATGGCAGAAACCTACCGACGCCCACGAGATACAGAGTTTTCTGGATTTGGCAGGATATTATAGAAGATTCATTGAAGGATTTTTAAACTGTCTAGTCCTTTAACGGCATTGACAAAGAAGAATGCTAAGTTTGTGTGGAGTGAAGATTATGAAAGGAGTTTTCAGGAACTCAAGAGAAGATTAACCACGACACCAGTGTTGGCTTTGCCTGATCCTCATAAGCCGTATGTGGTTTGGGTGTATGTCAAGGCATCACCTATGAAAGGAGTTATACGGTTTGGAAAGAAAGGGAAATTGAGTCCTAGGTATGTAGGACCACTCAAAGTTATGGAAAGAGTCGGTGCAGTCACATACCCTTTGGATCTACTAGCTGAGCTGTAAGGAGTGCATAATGTCTTTCATGTATCGTCCTTAAAGAAGAGC
Source organism: Pterocarya stenoptera (assembly GCA_003123785.1). Classification (NCBI taxonomy): domain Eukaryota; kingdom Viridiplantae; phylum Streptophyta; class Magnoliopsida; order Fagales; family Juglandaceae; genus Pterocarya; species Pterocarya stenoptera. The sequence goes on from QEOT01005808.1 coordinate 12,966, forward strand.
TTTGGTGAAAGACAACCTGTAATGATGGAAACTGGTAGCATACTACTTTAGCCAAATTTTTCTTATGAAGAATGGCTTGTACAGATCGTGGATAGCAAAGACTAAGATCTAAGAAATTGAAAAGTGTCGGTAGTAAAGGTTCTTTGGCATAATCCATTTTTTCAAGAAGTAATGTGGGAAAGAGAGGATTAGATGAGGACTAAATATTCTCATTTTTTTGTAACTTAGAACTTGTGTATTCATGAACTTCATTTTTGAACAATTGATTGTTTATATGTTACTCTCTTGTGCGTGTGATTGTTTTTGCGTTATCTGTGAATTTTAGTAATGGTATGTGTACCTGCCATAATCGTGAATAGGGCATGGCTTGTAATAGGAACAACCCTCGCATGTATGTATCTTCGGTAGCAGAAATTAGAGTAAGACATGAATGTAGTCATCAGAATCGACAAATAAGGAGGGTTAAAATGATAAGACCTTATTGGCATAGATGGAAAGATTCGAGCAGCATCGCACTCATGTATTAGACGCGAACTCTCGAAATAATTTTGTTCTAAGGAGAACTCTACCACATGAGGAACGTCAACCCCCACAAGACCCGTTGGTATGGAGAGATGCCAATAGGTTATGTTTACTCAGACTTAACTCTTAAACAGAATCTAGTAGCTCCGCATAAGCTTGCACTTCAAGATATGAGCCTTTTGAAACTTCAGGTATGTCTATTGAACCTATCCGTTATCGTAAAGAAGGACAACCTATTGAAGACACTGAGCTCGAGATTAAGCATAGATTAAATGAAATGCGAGTAAACATGTATTATGATTATGACTTCGATGTGATATTCTATTTTTCACAAGATTCGGTAACAAATGAAGAAGGTGAAATGCCACAACCATCATCATTTGAGGAGCCTACAGTCACCTGTGCAAGAGGTACTAAGGAGGATTAGTTAACTTCCCCTAGTAAATTTTTAGTGAGACTACTACCAATTTCAAGCACGAAATCTTTTTCTAAAAGGGGGAGGATGTGACAAACAAGACTTTTTAGGCGTTTTGGTGTAATTTGTTTCTTGAGTATTAGCCCATGAGAGTTCGGCCTTCATAGGAAATTAGGGTTTGAAGCCCAATGGAACTAGGGCTCACGCCCAACTCAAGTTTTTGCACGCCACTTGTCATCCAATAGAGCTTATGTCTAGGAATTGATTAATCTAGATTGGAAATGAGGGAAGAAAAGATTGTTAAGAACTTAACTACATAAACATGAATGGGGTTAACTGATATTAGTCATTGCAGAAAGAACACAAAAAATGAGATTAAATGATAAACATTGCTTAGTATGTACTGTTTAAATATGTATGAAATTTGTTTGACAACGTGTTGACCTTTTCATTTAGGATATCTAAACGATGGCCAATTGAGGACATAATGTCCCATACTGATGCCCGAACCCAATCTATAGGTCGATGTGTGCATTAATATCTAACACAGTCACATCGACCCAAAGCAAGAACTACATCCCTGATTATGCCCAAAGAATAACGCGGTAGTTGTAGCATAGCTTTGGAGTGTCGATTCCACAAAGAGACAAATTAAAAGAATAGTAGAAGAAACTAAGAAAATAAAGAAAAATATTAAATGATTAATGGAGAACAAAAATTAATTTTAAATGTAAATTAAAGTGACTAACAGAAAAAGTACTCAAATTTGACAAATAGTAGAGCGTCGGGATCCCTTGCACAAATCCGATATTTTAATCATTCTTAATTCATTGAATAACTCAATTGGGAACTCAATTTCCAAAATTTCTAATCGGAAGGTATAGATTTATAAACAAAAATTAAACCGAATGAAACCCTTTGAAAAATCATTCAACACTTTTAAAATACGTAAATTATTATTACTATTGAGAAAATCCAACGTCGACAATATACTCAGGGAGTGATACTGCAGAAAAGAATTAAATCAATATAGATCAATAATTGATCCAAACATGATCAAAGAACTCATCCATTCAATAGAAAAAGCATGACTGAATCCATAAACAGAATAAATTCTATGATTATTCAAAGAAGAAAACATCAACAATGAATTGAGAATGATAAAACAAAAGAGTTTTGTTAATTGAAAACCAAATATATAAATTAAAAATACCATCTAATGTGCAAGTTCATCACTAACCCTACTTGAGAATTTAGTTACCCATAAATATAATGGACAATAAAAATCTCAAGAGAAAAGTAAAGCAAACGGCGGCCATAACAATTAATTTCCTCTCTTCCTCTTTCCAATCTGCTTCCCCACAATTTCATGCTAATGATTTGCTTATATAGGGTAGGAAAAAAATCTCTTAAATTTTAGGACTTATCTTGGCAGCCACCTACATGCTTTAGGAGTTCGAATTCAGAAATCCGTATTAGAGGAAAATTTGTAGCCCGTTAAGATAGCTTTCCAATGCATATGGAATTGTATCAATTCGATATGTGAGTGGAAAGTCACAATCAAAATGCTAAACTATATCCAGACTGTCTCCTAGAGCGTTTTGGACTCTAACTTTTTCTCTTAATCCCAATTACTCTTAAACCCCATCATTATCCTTATTTGAAGAGTCCTACACTCATTGAAAGTTCTAGATTGTTCCAACATCTTGCCCACTTGAAACTCTTTCAAATTTGACTATGTTTTGACTTACTCTTTTATAGTCCCTAAAATTAAACATAAAAATCTGTTTAGGAGTATCTTAGAGTAAATAGAAACTCAATTCAAGAATACACATTAATTTTTATAATTTCTATTCATATTTTAGCAATCTAGTCCAATAATATGGTATTTAGAGTGCATTTTCATACACTCATCACACCCCCCAACTTACTTATTACTAGTCCCTATCAATTTCTATGCAAAAGAGATGAAAGAGACTAAAGAAAATATTAAAATAGCCCATCAATTCACACTTTTCAGATTCACATATCAAACCAAACTAAGGAATCCAATAACCCATCAAGATCAATCTATTTATAGCAATTCACAGAGTGTGTGTGTGTTCTCTAAGACATAACCATCTTACTACTAGCCTTAACACATGCAACATCAAGAACGTCTTAAGCAAAAGGTTTAACTCCATAACTCATGGGTATAATAATGTTTTGTGTAAGGGTTCTCTCTATGGAGTTGACAAGTGGTGTACACAATCACAGGGAGATTTAGGTAATTATGAATAAGTAACAAGCAAGCATTGATCTTATGATAGGAACACTAACAAATGAGAATTTAACCATTCTTTCTTTCCATAGGCTTACTTGGGATCAGAACGGTCAAAACAAATGGTTATAATGTGGCTTAGGTTAGTCTGTATGACAAGAAAAGGTTGAAAAATATTCAAAAACTTCCAAGTACATACAAAGGGAATCTTATTAAACCTCTCAATAAACCACATTTCTCACTCAATGTACTCTTCAATCTTTCAAATCATCGAATAATGCCTATTTTTGTTTTTCTTTTTTTGTCCTTTTTTTTCATTTTTTTTATAATTTGGTGAACAATTCTGTCACCCTAATATTTTCCTATTTCTACCCAGTCTTCGTATTTTTGCCTTTGAAGCTCACTCACTTGAATACCTTGTAACTCATGTTCTTCCATTTTCTCTTTCTCCCTTTTTTATTCCGTGCAAAAAAAAAAAAAAAGAATTCCACATCTAGTACACACTTGGAAGTAACAAGGGTAAGGAAAATCGGTGTATAGGTTATATTCCAATGTGGAGAGTTATGGATAATGTGGGCCTATGAAAAGAAAAAGCTACATGTGTTTTTTGGCTCAAAGTTGGCTACTAGGGGTCTATGATGGAAAGGGTTAGCTTGAGAGGCTCAAACGTTGATCCTAAGTTGACCTTCGTTATATCCCAAGTATATCCACCATCTTACTAATTAAGTAGAAGTAGTGTGGAAATTAAGCATAAAAGCTAAGGGTGATTGTTCTGAGAAAGGGGTACATATGCTTATTTACACATTAAATTCACAACAAGGTAATATAAGGGTAATCTGGGAAATCATGCACAAAATGAACAGCTGCACTAAACTCACACACGCACTCGACACTTAGAAGAAAAAAAGATTGTTGGGTTCTCTCAAATCCGTAACCTCCCTTCTCTGCTTTGCATCTCATACCTCACACCGTAGATCCACATGAAATTGGAGAGGGAACGAGTAGGAGTACTGGAGTGAGCAACAACCTAGAGAGAGAAAGAGGCATGAGCATCAGAGGAGGAAGAAAAAGCTTAAAAAGGGGCCCAAGACGTGTGATGGAGGGCGCGGTTTTTACTGGAAGATTCCAAAAATACTTTGAGTTTTCGTTTTCTAACTTTAGGAATTTCGTTTCTTTCTTTTCTGGGAATGATGATTTGGTATTTTCATTTGATAGTTTGTTCATTTTATTACCGAATGGAGGAGTAATCTTGTGACCTAGGTTGAAGGGAACCTTTGAATAGTTGGATTTTTGGTTGGCAGTTTTAAGTTCCTCTCAATTAAGTTATGTTCTCCATAAATTTCTGTTATCCTCATAGGCACTGGGAGTAGGGTTTTTCTGCATCTTCTTTGATTCATCGTTGATTGAAAGCACGATGGATGCTTAAGAGATATAGACCCTAAACCGAGTTATATGTTGATTTCCAGGTTGATATGAAATCTTTTGGAGTTTGATCTGTCAATATTTTGTTAATGCTCTAATCATACATATTATCCGAATGCTTTTGCCATGACTGGGGTAGCATTTGAAAGTAATTGAGGATATCAAACTTCCATAAAAAAAAAAAACATCTGTGCAAAGGGAACTCGAAACCTAGGTACCCCTTTTTTCTTCTTGAAAACTCCCTTTTCAAAACGTGAGTTTGGAGTTTCTTTACAAAATATTTCCTTAGTTTTGAACTAATTTTAAACCCCCTTGAAGTTTTGATCCTTGTCTGATTTGCAGGTTTACTCAATGTTTAAAGAAAAAGGAAAGAAAAACATTTGCCCTTCTCATATTTTTCTTACTTATTCCATATTAATCCGATAACTTTTGCATAGCCTCGAATTTACTTTAATCCCTGTGAAATCGACCTTGGGACTTTCATTGTACACAAGCAAGACACCTTCTACACTTGGGAGGTATAAAAAAAAAAGAACAACCACTTACCACAAACCATGTAATGATATTCTCAAAAGAAGTACCCAATTCAATAGATGAATGAACAATTATCACAATTTACTACATTTGAAGGCTTTCAATCCTCTCCAAAACTCACATGAATACTTAAGCAAAAGAGTTCTCTAGCTCTATGTGTCAAACCACCATCTTACTACAAAGCTTGGAAGAGTGCATTAGGGGTTCTGTGAATGCTTCAGTAAAAAATGATTATGGTGGGTTTGGTGAATTCACGAAAACAACTATGAATTAGAATGAGTACACATGTAAAAAGGATGCATGTCTGATGCAAATTATAAAAAAAAAAAGAATTTACACATGAAAATATGTTATAGAGTTCCAACAAGCATTTTAAATACTTGAATTTGCGCCACGACCCCCCAACTTAAATAAAACATTGTCCTCAATGTTTAAGAATCAAATTTGAATGTGGAGTAACTAAAAAATTGTAGAATACACCTAATGAGTGACGTGAGTTCACACCTAACTCAAGATCTTGCATGCCACTTGTCATCCAATAGAGCTATGTCTAGGACTTGATGAATCTAGATGGGAATAAGGGAAGAGAGGTGAAAAGGATCTAGGGTTTGGCCTTACATGCCTACCATAGGAGATCAATTATTTTTCTTGCCATGTGTCATGCATGCATGGAGGTTTGCTTGTAGGAATAAGCTTTGGAAAACTTGTCACTATGGAAAAGAGAGTCTAGAAGGAGAATTATTAGGTAATGGAAAAGTGGTGCCTAGGGAAGGCCAAGAGGCCTTGCACGGCAACCATGGAGAAGGAAGATTTCTTTTTGCCATGTGTAACACATGCAAAAAATAGGTAAAAAGTTTATCTTGGGAAAGGGCAAAATAAAGCTTGGGAAGAAAGGCCTACACACCTAGGGTGAAAGGAAATCTTGTTGGGAAGACACCTTGAGGAGGACGGCTAGGATAAGGGAGTTTGTGCAATTTTGGACCAATCACATACTTGTCCAAAAGTGTGGTGAAAGAAGATATTTTGGGGAGAGGATGGAGGTTTCGGCAGCCCATGCACTCATACACACACTCCTCATATGCCACTTGGCACTCATGCACGCATGTAGGAGATTGAGGAAGACTTTTAGCTTAACAAAGGCCATATTGCCACAAGATTCTTTGAAAGACATGAATTGAAGGGGCAAAATAGGGAATCCTATTGTGTTTCCAACACAACCATATGATGAGATAGGGAAGGAGCCTTAGGAAGAGACGCCACTTGGCATCCATGCAAGGAACATTGACTTGTGTAGGAAGATTTTGTGTCTATGAAAGGAAGAGGAGCCAAGAACCCTAGGACTTTTAGTCACTTTGTGAATTGCTCTTGAAGTATTCGACCATCACCCTTCTCTCCAATTTTCAATCACTTTCTCACCATCGAAACACTCTCCACAATATTCTCTTCACATCCAAACATCTTTTTGAGAATAAGAAAAGCTAGAAGATATTTGCAAGAGGAGAGTTTAGAAGGTATGAACATTTCCCTTACTAAACACACATATGCATGGTTTTAAAAGAGGTGAGGTTTCAGTTTCTAGTGAGTTCATCAAGAACTCATGCTCACACATAAACACGCTTGAGCTAGAAGAGTTAGCTCATATTTTGAGAAGTTTATCCATTTGAACCTACGTTTTTATGCACATGGTTAGATTAGGGTTTTTCTTCAAGGAAGATAAATGCAACCCTACTTGTTTTATTCCACAAAACTTCCAAATTTACCCTCACTTAGTCGGCCATAGAAGTCAATTCCACCAAGGTACTCCACTTAAGTTGTGTAATCCTTAAGCTCTCTACATTAATTGGAATTAGTTAAGATTCCGAAACATGACTTATCCCATATGCCATGTATGGTCAAACCTCACCTTCACTTTGTATTAGTCATAACAACATAAGTGAATGTGTCTTTTATATAACTAAAAGCCAACACAAAATCACATGTTGAGCACATGACTCACACCAATAAGGCCATATTAGATACCACATGTTCATTTCGGGTAACACATGTCCATCTATGACCAAGGAGCATGCCCAAGGAGCCTCTTAGGATTTTGAATTTTGACAAGGAACCACGCCACTTGGCAAGATTATTCTTCTTAAAAATACTTTTCTAATCCCTATAGCCTAGCCAAAGGCACCATTTGTCCTACATGCATCATCAAAGGCGCCACTTGTCCTACCTGCATCAGTAAAGGTGCCACTTGTTCTACATGCATAAGCAAAGGCCTCACTTGTCCTACATGCATCAACAAAGACGCCACTTGTCCCATATGCATCAGCAAAGGCACCACTTCTCCTACATACATTAGCAAAGGCACCACTTATCCCACATACATCAGCTACGCCAGTTGTCCAACATGCAGACCCTCCATATGCCATTTGTACAACATGCAATAGTAAAAAATCTAAGGCCATCCACTTGGCAATAAAACTGAATCAAGAAGAAAGAGAGTTTGGGCTATGTTTAGCATAAAAACACCCATTTATCTTATGATTTGAAGGTTTACTCGAAAATCACTCACTCTTCTCTTCTTTTCCTCTCTACTCACATACACACCCAAAGCACTAGCTACACCACATTCGAATCAAGGGCCTAACACACTACAATGGTGAAAACTGAGAGTTGTTGGTTAGAACATTGCAAACCAAGCCTCCTCTTCAAGATTTCGACTTGGTGAGTAATCTTTCTCTGTATATTTTTTTAATAGATGTTCGAAGGTTGTATTAGTATTCTAGTGGAAGCTTTTTTCTGAATAAAAGGAAGTCGATTTATGGTATCTTTGGTGACCATAGGTCTCAAATGACAAAAAGGCATTTGGTATTGTTAGACGAGTTTAAGCTTGACAAAAAGTTGGATTTTTATAATTTCCATGGTGTATATAATTCTTGTATAAGCATGAAGCAATGTTGTTAGTTGGATGAAGTTCTTGTATGAATTTTGAGGTATTAGGGTTTATAATGCTATCTAGAGTTAAGTTATTTTTGGAGGTAAAGATGAGAAATCTCATCTCCTCTCATCATTATATCTTTTTCAAATTCCTATATAAAATATAATAAACAATTCAACTTTTTCAAATTCTAATTCAACTTTTCAAATCCCAAAACAATAATAATATTAAAAAATAATATTTTAAACTTTCATCTTAACACTATTCACAAAATTTTCAAAAATTCTCATCTTATCTCAACATCCAAACCTAACCTTAATAATTAATGTCATGGTTAGTGTCTTGATGATTGAATATGGATTCAAGATCGACCTCTTAATAATCAATTTTTTATGGATAATGTGATACTTAAGGACTTTTGGAAATGATCTGGTTGGTTTTGATCTATGAGGAAAACCTTCCATATGGGGTGATCATTACTCAGTTGCTATTGCAGTAGAGAGTGGCTCCCCAAGCTGAGGAGCAGTTGGCTGAGCAGATGAGTCCATTTAACATGACTTCACATGGGCAGATCCTTCAACAGATGATGGGGTGTGCTCAATGAGAGGTTGGGCCTCCACCTGATCTTGTGCCACCGACTTTGGCTAGGGTTGGTGTTGCTCCCCATACGGAAGTACTAGTGGGGAGTCGATGTGAAACTATAGGGGATTGATGAGTGCACGAAAGCGCACTCTAAATACCCTATTATTGGACTAGATTGCTAAAATATGAATTAAGAATTAATGTGTATTCTTGAATTAAGTTTCTATTTACTTTGAGATACTCCTAAGCAGATTTTTATGTTTAATTTCAGGAACTATAAAAGAGGAAGTCAAAACCTAGTCAAATGCAAAGGAATTTCAAGTGGACAAGACATTGAATAATCTAAGAACTTTCAATGAGTGTAAGACTCTTCAAATAAGGATAATGATGGGGTTTGAGAGTAATTTAGATCAAGAGAAAAAGTCTGAGTCCAAAACGCTCTAGGAGACAGTCTAGATATAGTTTAGTATTTTGATTGTAACTTTCCACTCACATATTGGATTGATGCAATTCTAGATGCGTTGGAAATCTATCTTAAAGGGCTGCAAATTTTTCTCGAATAATGATTTCTAAATTCGAACTCCTGAAGCACGTACTTGGCTACCAAGATAAGTCATAAAATTTAGGCGATTGTTTTATGCGGGAATCATGAAGACATTAGAGTTTCTTTCCTATCCTATATAAGCATAACATTAACACGAAATTGGGGGGAACTAGGCTAGAAAGAGGAAGAGTGGAAATTAATTGCCATAGCCGCCTGTTGCTTTACTTTTCTCTTGAGAATTTTTTTGTCCACTATATTTATGGTAACTAAATTCTCAAGTAGGGTTAGGGATGAGCTTGGACATTATATGGTATTTTTAATTTATGTATTTAGTTTTCAATTACTAAAACTCTTTTGTTTTATCATTCTCAATTCATTGTTGATATTTTCTTCTTCAAATAATTGTAAAATTTATTCTGTTTATAGATTCAGTCATGCATTTTCTATTGAATGGATTAGTTCTTTGATTATATTTGGGTCAATTATTTATCTATATTGATTTAATTATTTGCTGCAATATCACTCCCTGAGTATACTGTCGTCATTGGATTGTCTCAATAGTGATAAAAATTTATGTATTTTAAAAGTAAATAATTTTTCAAAGGGTTACATTTGGTTTAATTTTGATTTATAAATCTATACCTTCCGATTGGAAATTTTGGAAATTGAGTTCCCAATTGAGTTATTTAATGAAATAAGAATAATTAAAATACTAGATTTGTGTAAGGGATTCCTGACACTCTACTATTTGTCAAATTTGAGTACTTTTTCCGTTGGTCACTTTGCTTCACTTTAATTTGTATTTAAAATTAATCTTTGTTCTCCATTAATCATTTAATATTTTTCTTTAGTTTCTTTATTTCTTTTGCTATTCTTTTAATTTGTCTATCTGTGGAATCGACACTTTAAAGCTGTGCTACAACAACCGCGTTATTCTTTGGGCATAATCAAATTTTGGCGTTGTCGCCAGGGAGGCGGTAGAAGAATCGCTAGATAGGTTTTCTTTTTAGTAATTTGTAAAGGCAGTAATTTCGTTCCTTTTTTTAGCTTGCTGCATTATTTTTTTTTTCTTTTTATAGTATTTTTTTTTTAGTATTTTGTTACCTTGCATGCACAGATATAGAGACGCCTTGGGTAGATTTGCTTGTAGGCCTGTGATAGAGTCAGAATCAAATTTTTTAAATCCTTTATTTGACAATCCATCTAATCCAGAGGAAATGAGTGAACACAAAGATCAACCCATCAGAACTCTTCAGGAAGGATTACCTCCACCCTACACATACAGCCACACCATCATGCATCATGTTTCCAGCTAATACTCTCCCATTGGATTTTAAAATAGGGATGATACAATTACTCCCTACTTTTCATGGCTTGGAAAATGAAAAATCTATATGTGCACATTAGGAAGTTTGAGGAAGAAGTTGCGACTTTTCATAGTCAAATTGCAACTGATGACGTTGTGAAACTTAAGTTATTTCCTTTCTCTTTGAAGGATAGAGCTAAGAGTTGGCTATACTCGTTGAGACCCCAATCTATTGGGTCATGGAATGAGATGACTCAGGTCTTCTTCAATAAATATTTTCCCCAACATAAGACCAACTCTTTAAGAAGGCAAATCTCCACCTTTGCACAAAAGGATAGTGAGACTTTGTATCAGTCTTGGGAGAGATTTGAGGAGTTGTTTAGTATATGTCCTCACCATGGGTATGAGAATTGGCGCTTAGTGAGCTATTTTTATGAGGAAATTACACCTAGAGAGCGCCAATTTGTGGAGATGATGTGTAACGGTGAATTCCTATACAAAGATCATGATAAGGCCAAAGAATACCTCAAGGAGTATGCTGAAAAAGCTCTCACTTGGACTGCACCTAGTGCTATTAAAAGCACAAATAGGTCATGACCTGCAGGAAACCCAAATGTTGGTGGAATTTACCTTCTCAGGGAAGAGGATAACTTAAAGGCTAAGGTTGAGATGCTCACTAAGAAGCTAGAGGTGTTAAAGACTAAGGACTTAAAGCCAACACACGTGGCTAATCATGCAGAGTCTTTTAGGCCATGTTTTGTGTGTGG
>QEOT01005809.1:17278-34569 GCA_003123785.1 Pterocarya stenoptera
TTTTTTTCTCTCAGAACTCTCCTGATTCTCTCTCTTTTCTTTTCTTCCTTGGTATTTTCTGAAGCTCACAGCGAGAGCCTCAATTTATAGGGGCTAAATGCATATGAATGCATTTAATGGTAACTGCAAATGCAGTTACCCGCTGGGCGTTACAAGCTGAGAAGCAAGCAGTCAACAATGACTGCTTGCTTTGGGCAGGGATTTCAACAATTATGATTTTATTAACAAACAACACATAGCAATAACAAAATTATCCATGAATTTCATATGCTGATGTACATATGCTGTAACTTCTGAGACTCGGGGAGCAAGCGAGCAAAGTAAAAGATAATTACGGATAAGATGAGGTTGGGCATGTTGCCGTCGCGAGCGATGACTTGGAGCCTGGACACGGCGTCCTCATTGCCCACGATGTCGACGACCTTGTTGGGTCGGTACTTCTCGACCCACGGCATGTCGTATCCACTGCCGGTGTTACCAGACGAAGACGAGGCAGCCATTGTTGCCGCGAGAGAAAACTTGTCAAGAGCCTAAATGCTAAAACTAACAACAGGACTCTCTGCAAGAACTCTCTTCGGAAAAAGAAAAAAAAAAAAAGAGAACCTTTTTATTTGGAGGGAAACTGCACAAGAATCAGAGAAGGAATGAATTGAAGTATTCTCTAGGTCTTCGGAGTCGGATATTGAAAATTTTTTTTTTTTGAAACATGGCTATTGATATTATGATCGGGGAATCCTGGGTTTTCCGAACGAGCAAGAGCCCATAAGCAGATTCGTCAAAAAATAAAAGGAGGCCCATGAGCCCAATTGGTTTTTACAATGGGAGAAGAAGCCGAACATAATAATAATAATAATAATAATAATAAAAGACCAATAGTCCCAGTCCCACAACTAAAGCCGTCGTCGTTTTGGTCTTTTAAGAACAGCTCAAATTTTTTTCGAAGCCACTCGCTTTAAATTGGTGCTAGGGTTTCTGCAACACAAAAGGGGTTTTAGTACAAGCGGCTCACCATCTTCGGCAGCCATGGTTCTCAAGTACGTCTCTCTCTCTGAATATTTTCGATTTTCATTAGTGATTCAACTGAATGCGTATTGTTGGCCCAACTTTAACGTTCCGCGAATCTTCTAGATCCGAATACGTGTAACTTTTAAAATTGAAAATAGCTCACTTGAAGCTTAGAAAATCCGTAGGCGTTAATTTATTGTAGATAAATGATCTTTTCAAGATTTCGAACAAACAATTTTACTGACTAAAAATTCCTGAATAGAAAAATGAAGAATTGGACAAAAATAAAAAAATGAAAACTCCATCAGAATGCTAATAAAGAAAAATCACTTGTGAATCAAGCTGGAGAAGCAAAATAGGAATGATATGGTGCTACTAATCTGGCATTTCTTTTAAATTTAATCATATTGTTATTTTGTGGGGTCCCGATTACTTGTAACTGTACTCTACTGGTGTTGCCCTATGAAACCCGTTTGCGGGAAATATTTTATTTTCTGATTAATTTGAATATACTATAAGTGCCTTGATTTCTGGTTGAATGTGGTGCGATTCAGTGTGTGATTTTGGTATTTTAGGACTGAACTTTGCCGCTTCAGTGGTGCTAAGATATACCCTGGTAAGGGTATCAGATTTGTCCGGTCTGATTCTCAGGTAAGTTAACGTTGATGGCTTTTTAGTCCGGTTTTTGGAACTCTTTGTTTTCTTTTATTTTCACTTTTAACTTCCTGTCTCATAAGATATATTTGTACTGAATCATGCTCCTTGTTGATTGCCGAAGGTTTTCCTCTTTGCCAATTCAAAATGCAAGAGGTATTTCCACAACCGCTTGAAGCCATCGAAGCTTACATGGACAGCCATGTACAGGAAACAACATAAGAAGGTGGGTTTAATGTTAAGAGTTCTCGCCTTTTGAGATTTTTAGAACCGTTAGATTTTGGCCTTGGGGTGACCCATCGGAGTTGTGTGTCATAATGCCTGGCTCTTGGTGTTCTAGTTATTGATTCAAGGTTTTGTTCCTCAATAGGACATTGCTGCTGAGGCTGTGAAGAAGAAGCGTCGTGCTGCCAAGAAGCCTTATTCCAGGTCTATTGTTGGTGCCACCTTGGAAGTCATACAAAAGAAACGAGCTGAGAAGCCAGAAGTCAGAGATGCTGCACGCGAAGCTGCTCTCCGGTATTGGATTCAACCTGTACTTTTATGATTTGCTAAAGCCTGAGGTGTTAGATAAATTCATTTTGGCACTTAGCCAAGTTATTTAATGGGTTTAGTTTTATATTTTTATCACCCGTTTCTTGACAACTTTTGAAATTTCCAGTGAGATCAAAGAGAGGATTAAGAAAACCAAGGATGAGAAGAAGGCGAAGAAAGCAGAGGTGACGGCCAAGACACAGAAGACACAAAACAAGGCTAATGTTGCCAAGGGGGCTGCACCAAAGGGCCCCAAGTTAGGAGGTGGTGGTGGAAAGCGTTGAACTCCTTTTACATCTTATTTCTCTATGTGGCAGTATGAAAACCATTAGAAGTGTCCATCTTTCTGAATTTTATGTACGGAGTGTTTTGCTTTGTTGCAAAGCTTCTTTTGGAATTCTTCACATTACATTTTGTTGGAAGAAGAGAAGTGTGGTTTTGTATCGTTTTTACGTTTAGACATTGGCATAGCATCAGTTTTTTACTTAGATTTTAGCCTTGTTTGTGAGCCTGCCTTAGTGATTCGTATTTTGGTGATATCTATTTGCTAGGAGCAGTTCTAGTTAGCAAAACCAAGAAACCTGTGTTTTTTGACCTAGCCTCAAGTAAACAATCTTTGGTGGCAACACGTGAATCAAGCCTTTTAATTCCAATCAAGCCGGTGTCTTCTTCATTCCTTCATATAGTTGTCCAGATCCATCGTACTCTTAGAAGCATATTCACCCATGTCAATATTCCCAAGGGGGCTTGACGAGAGAACAAGTCGACCCTCACAAATGGTAAATCTATTAGGCGTCTTGCATGTCTTGGATTCTGCAATTGAGCCTTCAAGTTCAAGGTGATCAAATTCTCAGTCTCTCATGTCTCCAAGTACTTTTGACACGGGTTACAACTTACTTTCATTTTATTATATGATGTCATGTCAATTAAAATTGATGTTTATATAGAAGATTTTAATTACATGATATGTAGTAATAGGATGGGAGTGTTACATCATTTGTACTCTCAGGGGTTGTTAAAAGCACTTCCCCCATGTCTAAGTATGAACATTGTTGAATTGTAAAGTTCCAAGACATCCCCTTACCATCCATTATATCAAACAATTTTCTTCTCATACAATCCCCGCATTGGTGAGCTCTATTACTCTCAACTTTGAAGTTTCATCAAGAATCACTGGTGCACGCTTGATCTTCAAAACTATCACTCGTTAGATTTGGATTCCTCAATCTTAGATTTTCCGGATTTAACCCATCCCAGTACTCCTTCTAGTGCATGGGCCCCACATACCAATACAAACTTGTGTTACCCTGAACAATAGCCAGGTAGATCTTTTTCATTTGATCTTAGGTTATTATATTATGATCTTGCTTTCTCCGACCGAAAAAGTTGATATTTCTATAGAAAGGTTTTTTTCGATCTAAACTACTTTCACAAGATCCATACAAAATATTTTCCTTTACTAATCGTGATGGCACGATAAACTAGGATAATTGCTGATACGGTTTATATATTCCATGTAATCCATCCATGGAAAGACACTGCTAAAATAGTTCTTCAAAGATATTCAAGAAAAATAAGAACTAGAGCAGGTCCAGTTTTTGTTCTCTTTTTCTGGGCAATCGACTAAGCCCGTTTGAAAAATAAATCACAACTTTGATCCCTGTGTTGTTTGGTTTCTGGTTTCATCTTTGATTTTTTATTCTTTTCAACCTTGGTAGACAATCAACAACGTAGCTGTTTTGGATGTGTTTCACTACCCGGTGTGCTTGGTGCCCTTCCTATACCTAAATTAGAAATATATAAATATTGCCTTGTAATAATGGGTCAAAAAATTACATTGGATTGCTAATGTTGGCTCTTTATGTAGATGTAGATTATTACTGATAAAGATAGTTCAATTCTGTCCACAAACCTCACAGATTTGATTATCATGTTCCCAGGATGTTTGGAAAGGAAGGGATTACCATATGGCTGGTGAATATATCGTTGTTTATTTAAGAGATAATATCTTTTATTGATGACGGTTACCATTTTGATCCCCGTAGTCTTTCAATTTATTGGGCTTCCCGAATGGACTTTATTTGATATTATTGGGCTCATATGGCGAAGATAAGTGAGCCTCTCTAGTTGTCTTTACATTAAGTTTGGTCATTGTATGATATAAGAGAATCCGAATTAGATAATGCTGAGTTATCAAATTATATGTTGATGGTGTTAAAATACCTTGAGGTGGAGATCAGTGCAAAGATGACATAAAATCGTGATCTTTTCCTTAATTTGAATAGTTTTGGGTACGTTTCGATATTTTGGCCATAACTTTAACTACAGGTAAAAGAATCGTGCATATGACCCCAATTCGAAAAGCTCTTTTCGGCGCGCACGTTGGGGCCACCTAGCTCAGCTTGGTGCACATCTTTCTAGAGGCCAAAATCCACTGTTTTCTCTTCTAAATTCATATTTTTAGTTATTTTTTACTTTTTATGATAATATTTCATTTATTTTTTAGAAAGTGATTCTGAACCCATTTTGGGTCAAATTTTTGACAAATCATTTCTTTTTATTACGTATTTATCTTTGGTGTGATTATTGAGATTTTGTTATTTTTAGTAAAATTTTGATATGGTCGATTTTCAGTTATTACAACATGGCTTGTGGGTTAATTTCATTATTCTTGGATTTTGATAATTTTGAATTGAACATCAGAGTCATTTTCTCTGTGTTTTGAGTGATTCTCTTGCCTTTCTTCTTAGTAAATTATCTGTTAAAACTAGTTTATAAAATAATCTCTATTATGTCCCGCGTCATTGTCTCTTCTAAATATAGACTTTTGTTTCTTTTATTGATGGATAACATGATTGCACTGAGAGTTTAAACTCATAACCACCCCGGCCCCCACCTTAATGCCAAACTATTCAACAAACGCTTGGTTGTAAGCACAAAAAAATCTTTATAATTTCTTACTATTCACCCACATTTCATACTCTACCTTTTTAAATTTTTTTTTTATTAAATATTTTTTATATGAATGGTGAATAAAAAATTTGAAATATTTAAAAAAAAATAAATTCAAAAAAAGAATTTTAAAAAATATAAAATATAGAATATAGATGAATACTAAAAAATTATGTAGCAAAACCCTTCTAAGCAACATAGCCAACTTGTGCGAGTCCCCCGACATCGACCAAATTCTCGCCAAATTCGCCCGCGAATTGCGGGTAGAGTGGCATTCGCTGTCTTCGGTTATTCCGCACGCACGCACACTATACGCGTCAACCCGGCTGTCACGAGGACTTCATACACGTTTCCCCAATTACCACACCAAAACAGAGGTCAGTTTTAAGCTTGTCAATTGTCATATTGTTCAAAGGGATTTCTATCATAAATATATAGTAAGCCATAATATTAATTAAGCAGAGCTAAAGTTGATTCCATCAATTATATTTTCACAACAAATTTAAATAACTTTTTACACTAATCACTTAAATAAAAAATTATTTAATAAAAACAACTAAAATGAAAGCAACATTTCACATATTTAACATATTCGATAATAAAAAAAAATTAGCTAGCGACATTAATAATGAAAAACTAATGTCGCATCTAATTATTTTATAAAATATTTTTTGTGAATCTAACATTTCTTTTATATGTAAATATATTTTCGTTTCAAAGTATTTTGTTCTTCAAGGTAATATATTTAACTGCAGGAAAATGTTAGGGGAGCCTTTCAAAATTATAGCTAAATTATTTTATTTAATAATTAAGAGGATGAATATTAATAAAATTATATATATTTTTATTTTTTTATAATTATTAAAAATATTAAAAAATTGTTGAAAAGAATATGGAAGATAAAAAATAAAAAAAAGAGACCAGCGGTAGCGGTAACGGTCGGCCCGCTACCACTGTCCTTGACTGTAAAGGGTTAAGTATATTTCCGAACCTAAACGGTCGGTCATCTTATCATCGCCCAACCTACGAACGCTGGCCAGACAGCGCGAGAGAAAGTCTGATACGGAGAGGGAAACAGCAGTGAATCTGCAACCTTTTCTTGCAAAACAACTCCTTCCGACTCTTAACATCGCGTTTGATTGATTTCCTTTCAATCCAAAACACTTCTCAATCTAACCTTTTCTCCATTATTATTAATTATTATTTTTAGTTCTCTCCGAAATTTAAAGGGATTATCTGAAACCTTCGACTTCTATAGATCGAAAAGGACCAACAACCTCCCATATATCGAAAAGGAGTTTCGGAAAGAGAGAGAGAGAGAGACAATGTCCAGCGCTGATCTGGAAAGAGGAGGAGGGGCAAAGGCCAGAAGGACCAACAACAATTACAATGTCGATAACTCGGATCAGGAATGGACTTCATGGTTGATCCCAATGTTTGTGGCGGCCAATGTTGCTGTCTTCGTGGTAACTATGTATATCAACGACTGCCCAAAGAACTATCGGGGTTCTGAAGGGGCTTGCATGGCCAGGTTTCTTGGCAGGCTCTCGTTCCAGCCTCTCAAGGAGAATCCTCTCTTTGGGCCCTCTTCTTCTACGCGAGTTTTCTGGCTTATCCAATCTTTTATTTTTTCTTTTGTGAAAATTTAATTGTTGCTTCCATTTTATCTGAATTAATCTTGGGTAGAAAGAGGAGTTAATTACATATAACCGATCCTTGTTTGTCATACTTTCATCGTCATTTGTGGGTTAATTTATCTTTAGCGGATTTGAGGCGGTCTATTCGACGTGGCATCCCGTGTTAAATATAAAAGATTGTAGTCAATTCCACGAGTCATTAGAAGGCTAGCTAATTATTTTTTTGTTTTGTTGAGGGATTTTAATTGCAAGTTATCTCTTCATCTGGATAAATATAAAAGATTCTGTAGTGCACTATTCCTTCTCATTTCCTGTTCCAGTTACTTATAAAAAAAAAAAATTTCCCTGTTCCAGTGGTCTACCTTTTTAGATACATTGAGTCATCACTAGTTGTGATACCCCATGCTGACAATGAGTGTAGATGGTGTAGCATCCCACATTGCTTGAGAGACAGAAATTCTTGCTCTTTACCTCCCTTGGGCATTACAGGAGTGAATTTTAGCAGTAATTAGTCCTATTGTGCTTTGATTGTTCTAAGAGAAGTGGTGGAGAACAACTTCTACTGGATACTTTTGAGGGAAAATTTTGTCATTTTGATTAATTCGCAGCAAGTGAAACATATGGAAAATACTTCTTGCAAGCCTTGTCCTATCATCTATACATCAAACATCTATACATCATATGTTTCACACACACACACACACACACAAGTATAGTTACGGTAATGTCTTAACTTTTATTGTATTCCAACATTGCAGATTGGATAAATTAGGAGCTCTAGAGTGGGACAAGCTAGTCTACCAGCATCAAGGATGGAGACTTCTCAGTTGTATCTGGTTGCATGCAGGTGTTATTCACCTGGTTGCAAACATGTTGAGCTTGGTCTTTATTGGGATCCGCCTAGAACAGCAATTTGGTTTCAGTATGTTGTGTTTTTTCCCTTTGGCTTGAATTTAAACCTATAACTACATCAACTAAGTGTAATTGGAAAAAAAGAGGTTAATCAATAATTCGTCATTATTTTCAATAAAATGGGAATTTTTTTTCAGGATACATTTGAGTTGGATATTTTCCAATTCTGTTTCATGTATAAATCTGACAGCTAACAGATTGCTGTCATATTTAGTTGTGCACTCAATGCTACAAAAACAAAATAAAACCTTTTTTGTATTCTCAGTGCCGTGATCATGCACATACACTATCCCAGAGCTGGCCCCTTGCAAAGTTCTAATTTCCTTCTCATTTTCTTGCTGATTTCCTTCTCATTTTCAAGCATTCTAAGATATATTTATTTTGGTTGTTATCTTGCAGTGCGAGTTGGTATGCTCTATCTGTTGTCTGGATTCAGCGGGAGCATACTCTCTTCCCTCTTTATTCAAAACAATATATCTGTTGGTGCGTCTGGTGCTTTGTTTGGCCTTCTTGGAGCAATGTTGTCAGAGCTTATAACTAATTGGACGGTTTATAGCAAGAAGGTTTGCTACTAGTTCTTGGTTGTTTTCATCATCGTCGTCGTCGTTGTCACTGTCTTTGGCGTCATTATCAATGTTGTGTCTTGCCTGAGGTTTGATATATGAGGAGCAAGTACAAAGATGATTATTTTTATACATTGTATTTCCATTATAGTAGAGGGCCTCCTCATTTCTGATTCTGAGACCATTCGAACTGTTAGGCAAGATAAAATTTTGGGCAAAACTAATGGAATTAAAAGTGTGAGAAAGGCTTTACCGATTTAATGGCTTGTATCTGTTTGCATTTGGCATTCTATATTTTATGCAGGTGACGTTACTAGCCATTAACTTTGCCTCATCTTTTGCCATTGCAGGCTGCTGCTCTATTCACCCTTATTTTCATCATTGCCATTAACTTGGCGGTTGGAATTCTTCCTCATGTCGATAACTTTGCCCACATTGGAGGATTCTTAACAGGTTTTCTCCTTGGATTTGTTTTGCTACCTCAACCTCAATTTGGGTGGGCGGAAAGTCGGTATCTTCCAGCTAATTCCAGTGTCCGTTCCAAGTACAAGCCTTACCAATATGTTCTCGGGGTTCTTTCCCTGGTCTTACTGATTGTTGGGTGAGTTTCTCATCCCAAGTTTCTAATTTAGCATCTGGAATTCCCAGGTGGTCTAATTTGTCTATTTTGCTTCTATAGTGTTTCGTGACACTTGATTGGGGGATTTCACTCGTTTGATGAAACATCAAATAACAAAGTGACCTTACAATTTACATAAATGGGAAAACTTAAAGGCTAAAACGTTGAACGAGTATAGGAAACTTAAGTTGATTGTCATTAGGAATGATTACACTCCACATTCAAATCAGGTACCTGATAAACAAAAGTTGCTCTCTTCAAATGCCATAGATTTTATTTTCTAAAGAATGCCTCTCTATCTCTCCAATATCGGTAGCCACATATGCCATGCCTATTTTCTTATCTTAATGGGAGCTCAATTCTGGTCATATATGGGTCTTCTACTTTCTTTTTCTTTATTGTTCTGAGTTGGGAGTTTCACGGCAAATAAAGCATATATGATGCACTTCTATGAGAACGTAATTTACATATTTTTAAAATTGCAGATTTACTGTGGGATTGGTGATGCTGTTTAAAGGAGAAAATGGAAACAATCACTGCAGCTGGTGCCATTATCTTAGTTGTGTGCCTACCTCCCAATGGAACTGTGGAAACCGATGAAAGTTTGCTATGTCTCTAACTTCCTATACCTTTCATCTCCAAATTGCCAATTTTTTTTCCTCCCCAACTAATCTACGGTATATATTTTTTACTCTTTCATTGGGTTACTTTCATTCATACACAGGCATATATTTTCATAGTTAATTGTTGACATGGAGAAAGTAATGTTGGGAACAGTATATAGGTAGTCTTTCCATTGTACACAAACTATCGAGTCATTAGACAATGTATTTCTATTCTTTACTCTCTCCCTCTCTCTCCCTCTCTCCCCCTCTATTCTTGGTGGCTAAGGCTGTGTTTGTTTCTGGAAATATTCTTGTGATGAAATTTTAATTTGTAGGAAATACTTGTATGGGCAGTTGAGTTCTGTGACCTTTCAACTTTCCATGTGCTTCGGGTTCGCTTGTTCTTTTTTAAAATAGTTCAGAAAAGAGATGCGAGCCTTAATAAATGAGTTCAAGATAGAGATTTCTCAATATATACATACATACATATATATATACATAAATATATATATGCGCTTAATTTTGGAAGAAACAACCACCAATCAAAGAAGAAAGTGTTTTTACTCTTATCTGTGCTTTGTTTGTGAATCTGTGTAATGATGTTCTTATTAGGTATGAAAGATCTTGAGAGATTTAAAGTGTAATTTTTTTAGATCACGTAGCAATAACTTGAATTTTGGCCAAAAAGATCAAATAAATGAACCTTGAATTTTACATTTTTATTATTTAGATTTTAAGGGCAGCACATGTAACATGATTGACCTCTTCTATGAATGAGGAAATTGTCCTCCAACAATTCCTCTTAAACATTTCTTTCATAGTTTTTTCTTGATAAGGGAACTTCCCGAATGCAGAACTCCCAAATCCTCTCTACCCATTTCTTTCCTCGTTTCCCTGCAAAATCAATCCATCCAATCACAGCATCAGGATTGAAAACCCCTTTGGGCTTTGACAAACAATACAGTTCTTGGGCCTGAAGTTCTGTACGATGAACCCTTTGGACCATATTGCTCTTGCAGAAGAGCCCAATGTAATGGGCTGGGATCGGTTAAATTATGATGAATATAAAAAGGCAAAATGTGGAAAATATTGGCTTCGCCCGGGCTCGAACCGGAGACCTTCAGTGTGTTAGACTGACGTGATAACCAGCTACACCACGAAACCTTGGTGTGCCATTAATTCTGGAAGTATATATAAATATTAAAAAGACGTTGCCGGACGGGTCGAAAAGTTTACTTCCATTCCGGTCCGAATTTATTTCGAGTTGGAAGAAATATTTTTTTACCCGAAAGAGACCGGCTGAGTTTTTATCCCGAACATTATTTTGAAAAATTGACAACATTTTCGACCTGACCAGCTTAGGATTTTATTTTTGTATATCCTTTTATTTTAATCAGAGTCTAATGACTTTAGATATCGGGTCGGGTCAACCCGATAACTTGATTCCATTTCTTATGGGGTGGGTTATTTATTTATTTTTTCCTGGATATTTAAGAATTCTGAAAATTTTACTTTTAATTTATTTGTATCATTATTTCAATTAAATAAGAGGAAGTGGGTGGAGCAGATTCCACCCACCATTTTTGTCCCTTGGGTTCTATGATTTGCATCTCCCAATCATTCCTTTTCTATAATTTCGTTAAAAAACACACTTTTTAAATTTTTTTCCTAGATTTTATTCATTTTTTAAAAACCTCCTACATCTCACTATTTATTCTTTTTCTATTTTATTAAAATAATTTTTTTATCCTTTCTTTATTATTTTTTTCTCTCATATTATTTCTTTATATTCTATTAAAATATAAATTTGGAATAAAAAAAATCAAAAGTTACTATAAGGAATCGGATATAATTCATTTTTCATATTTTTTTTCTTATAATTTAACTAAGGACCGCATGTGAAGAAGCGGATGAGAATGCTTTAAAGTTTAAATAAATTATAATAGAAAATATTCTCTTTATCTCAGAGCAAACTCGATAGTAAAATATCATGATGAAATCATTCGTTCTCTGAGTCTCTCCCCATTAATGTTAATGTGATGATCCAGATATTCTCACATTTTTTGTACACACTGAAAGTAGGGTTTGGGATGAAACCCATGTTCAATTTTCACTCTTTTTTTCTTTATTAGTTTATTAAAGTCTGAATAATCTATCAAAGGAAAATGGCAGACAGGGGAGGAAAAGACTTCATAAATGGAATTTTTAGACCCATAATTTGCAGATTATTACCCAACGTTTCCAAAGTAAAAGGAAAAACTACTTTGTCCTTCTATTTATACTGCTCCATTTAATTGCTTGTTAAAATTTTATTTTATTTTATTTTTTATATAGAGATTAAAGAGATGATTTTAAGTGTATTGCATTTTTTTTTTAATTTTTTAAAAATTTTTAAAAATTAAAAAAAAAAAATTAAGCTGGACGTACCAAAGATGGGACGGGATAATAGCTGCACCCCAAAGTAAAATTACAAACTTGAAGAAATGTTCGAGAAACTGATACAGCCATCTTTGCTCTCTGTTTCGTTCACGCCTTTTCTTTTCATACTATTATTTATTCTAAGAACTGTTTGGTTTGCAAGAAACTGAGTATTCATAGCAAGGTATGGGAGCTCACGTAACGATTACATTCCAAAAGCGGTTTGTTTCGGTGAGTGACCATACGGGACCCACGTCTGACCGGCGCCGGTCAAAGAGCCACACCTAAACCTTTAACCACCGACAAAAGTCTTTCCACGTGTATACTTATAGTCAAAGAATTTCTCAACGTTTAAACAGAGTCCTTCCTTCGTGGGGCATATCCTCAACAACCATATCACATAATTATTGTACATCCCAACCACAGCATCAGCCGACTTCATTGAATTAAAGAATCCCTTCTTTTTTTGTTTCTTTTCTTTTGTTTCCATCAAGATCACAGCCCTTGCGAAT
The DNA here is from genome assembly GCA_003123785.1 of Pterocarya stenoptera. Classification (NCBI taxonomy): domain Eukaryota; kingdom Viridiplantae; phylum Streptophyta; class Magnoliopsida; order Fagales; family Juglandaceae; genus Pterocarya; species Pterocarya stenoptera. Next base: position 29,690 of record QEOT01005809.1, read on the forward strand.
GATATAGAGATTGGGTGTGATTCTTCTGTGGTAATGGATTGGTTAATTTCTAAGAAGTGTTCGGTGTGGTACATTGGGATTTTTGGGATCGGTTGAGTTCCATGTTAGAGTATCGACATTGACTTCATCAAAAGTCTAGTCAAATGTAAAATATGATAAATTTTATAAAAAAAGAGTTGCATTGAATTAGCCAAAGACATAAATGTGAAACTTTTAACTACAGTAAATTTATAAATTTCTTCAAATTTAAAGTGCTACTATTCATTCATCAAATTTATTTTTTATTCACTTTTAATCTCTAAAAATCTTTTCTATTCACATTTAATCTTCAACCATCTTGTAATAATAATGTAAGAATCAAATTAAATTATTAATTAATATATGATTAGTTTGATTATAAAATATGAAAAAAAATAAAAATATTATTATTAAAAAAAATATTATATTATTATTTTGATGAATTCAATGATTAATCTAATATGAAATTATGATTAAGGATGTTTTAGATATATGAAAAACATATACCTTTCATCAAATTGATGAAAAATTTGATAAGTCCAATACTAGTATTCTTAGAGAGATTTAATTATGGAGGTGCCGTACTCTTTTTTTTTTTAAATGCTTGCAAATTATACTATTTTTAGCAGTTTGAATAATGCAATGCATCCAACCCCTAACCAGAAAACAATCCATCTACTGCTAAATTCAGAGCTGATTATGTTAGCGCATGCGTATTTTTCCGATTTATATATTAGGTAAGCACAGAACAAACTTCTGAAGAACAAGATCAATGATTTGAAATGGCATACATAATTTATTTCATCACCTAAAATAAAAACATCATACTGTTGGGGGGGTAAAGGAAACACTTTTACATATAACTTAAGACACAATAACTCAAAGACATCTTAATGTTCAGTTAGGATCAAACATACCTAAATATGAAATGGCTTTCAGGACTTGAACATACATTCATATGTTGTAAATTATTAGAATTGCTACTGAGTACAGCAGTTAGCCAGATTAGATGTTATACCAAAAAGAGCGGATCTGTATTAACATGTTAGTATCTGTAGCCCACTGGCATCCCGAGCTTGTCCAAGCGACCAGATCCTGGGTAAGCTTTACTCGCAAAGTCTGCGTGCAAATTAGAAACCTTTGGTGCACTCGATCTTGTTTCACCAAAGCCATGAACAGAATATCTTTTTGTAGAACTAGACCTCTCATAGTGTGGCCTTTGTTTAGGAGCACTGAGAGATCTCAGCTTGGCCCTCGAAGATTCGGTATAAGCCATGTAGTTTGGGTGGTCAGAGTAACCACTTAGGTAGCTTCTTGAGCCATCACTCTTTGTGGGCGTGAAGGGGCTTCTTTTTGAACCACCACCTTTAGATGATGCAGAAAAGACTTGAGGGCTATTATCAGCAGTGTGGAAAGAGCAATCTTCAGCTTCCTGAAAGAATTTCACCGGGCTCAAAGATTGGACTTCAAAAGAAGATGGACTTGGAACAGTTTGATGGGCAGTTGAGTCCTTCGAAGTGGTAAAGCTATGGCTATGTTGATCAGAGACAAGAACATGATGAGAAGAGTGGAAGAGGTTTTTGCGTTTAGCTGTGAAGTGGGATTTTCCGGTATCAATTTCAAGGATCTTATCGCTCTTTTCATCATCCAAGGTGCCAGTCCTTATTGAACACCCCCGTTGATCCCATGATCGTTCCTCCTTTTGACTATCAGACCTATTCCAACCTAAGTGAGCTTTGTCTTGATCGCCAAGTTTTTGTCCGTTTGGTCTTGAGCCATTTCTCTGCATTTGTAGGGATGGCACATCAGCATATAAGATATCCATCTGATAATGATAAGAATTTATAAGAATAGTACAGAAGGAGGGATCACAAACATACTTTGAGCATTGGTGACTGATCGTGGTTTGAACTCTTGTGTCTGATCACATGCTCAAACTTTTCAGGAGTTGCTGGACCCTGCATATAGAAATACATTAAACATGAACAATTGATCCAAGTTCGAACAAAATATAGTTTAGAAGAAAGCAACCACAGGAAGGTCTGGTCACACATAGTGTGCAAACTTTTAGATTGCACCATAATTTGTACGGAACAAAATGTTTGACATGCCAATAACAACCTAGCAAACACCTTGTCAGGACTCAGGATGATGAAACCACAGTTTAATGCTTTCATTTTTCTAATCAGTAAAAATATAGACATCAAGTCTAGAGGAGAATGAATAACAAACCCCCAAATGAAATCCAAGGAGGCATCAAGAAAGTATAGTGAAAATGTTTACAACAAAACCCGCAAAATTAGACTCTTTAAAGCAACACATTACCAAAAGTAACTTTTTAAGTTAAATGAGGCCAAACAAAACTTCAAATGATTAGTTGAGTGAGAAGTATGCGTCTGTAGTCTATGCTAAAGGGTAAGATCTTTATCAAGGAACCTAACTGAGGTCATTACTCTTTTTAGTTTTATCAAACAAAAATTCATGCATTAAAGGATGAAATGTGAATTTGCTTACGGCATTTTGGTGAGAAGATTTGCAGCTCGAATGCGAAGACTCTGAAATTTGGGCCCGCCCAGCGCATGCTCGTGCCTGGGCTCGCAACAATGCTTGCATCCTCTGTAACCACTCCGCTGTCCGCTTCCTCTCAATGTGACCTCTTACCAGCGCCTGAAGCTTCACCAATCCTTTCAATGCTCGCAGTGCTCTCCGTGCCTTTAAAGTACAGGGGTAAGTGACTAGATTATAGAGTAACTAAGCTCATAACTAGAATGAACGATGGCAACAATTAAATGTCCAAGGTAAACACAAAATAGAAGAGCTTAATTAACAACTCAGACATTCACATCGCAGTCATGAGACATAGTACCAGGACCACTCTGTCTCATTTACTGAAGAACTTCAAAGTTGAATGGCACTCTCTGGAATTATGGCGCCAAGTAAAAGAATCCGGGGCAGAACCACATGAACATTCAAATGAAACAGGCGCCAAAAGGAAATCATATTCAGTTCCAGAGTCTCCAACCAAAAGTCTGACATTGCATATGAAGGAGACAAGGACATCTCACTAGCCGCACCAGGCAGTCAACAAAAAGCTGATGCATTCTCTGATCAAGGTTTCTACACTTTTAATACAACATTAAAGCACCCCACTAACCCAACTTTTGTGTCAAAAAAGTTATAACGAAGCATTCATGGATAAACATTCTAAAACCAGAACTTTATGCCGGTTTGGACCCACCCAAGACTGGTTAGAAGGCTACCGAATTTATTTCGAAAATTCAAAACATAACTATCTGTGAGGGGTCCCTAAGCGCATGTACTGAAGTCATTAACTCAAAGGTATGCCGGACATAATTCTGGGTGTTAAATGCTGAAAACTCCCTCACGACGAAAATGGAAGAGATCGTCATAAGGGTTGTGCCTGGGTCCACGCGGAATCCGGGAAACTGGGTTTATCACCCTTATAATCTGTATATAATAGGAAAAAGTAGATGCTACATTTACAAGCGCAGGGTCTTGGAGGTATTGAAGTTTGAAGCAAAACGACACAAGAGAACAGCTGGGATGAACAGAATTGGAAGTAACCACAAGGAATACTGCTGGCTTCAAAGAGGACGGAGAGGAAAAGTAGTGTTATCTGATCCATGTAAACGACGTCGCAGAAATCACATTAGTTTCGCTTTGAGGAAGCCCGATCTTGCAGGGAGGGAAAGCGAAGAGAGAACAAAACGAGGATCTTCAGAACGCGTTTTTTAACTCACGAAACGTGCTTCGAAATCAAAACCAGGTGGTCTGACGAGGATGAAGATACACGTGGTATGCTCTCCTTCACAACGGCAAGCATTATGTGTAAATCCGCAGTGCCAACTGCTAATCCCGTGATATCATCGAGCAAACAATAAATTTTTTTCTATAGAAAAAAATATGCATGTGACGAAGAAGAATAGAATAACGGAATGATAATATAGGGATTTGGAATCGTCAAGGAATACCAACCAAACAGCCTCGAAAAGCGGCCTGAATTTTTATAGCGGCCAACTCTTCACGAGCCCCAACAAGGCTACCACTAGCGTACGCTGCGGTGTTGCTGGCGCACCTACCGCTGCTTGTTAGCCTGACCACCGCGGCCGCCGCCTGCGCTGCTGCCTGAGCCGCCTCCGCTACAGCTGCCGTCGCCGCCGCCACCGCCATTGCGTGCTTGCTGGGATCCACCACGCCATCTTCGAGGTGGACCGCCACCTGCTTGTACGATTTTTTTGTCATTGTTGTTGCTGCTGGTACTGGTGCTGGTGCTGGTGTCGGTGTCGTCGTCTCGTAGCCGTGTTTGGTGGAGTGGTGCCGCTGGTCTTTCTCTCTGTATGACTTTACGAAGCTCCATCTTCGTTTTTCTTTGAAAGGTTTTGGAGCTGTGGAAGTTGAAGAGCTTGGGTCCTGCTTCTTCAGGCCGAGGAGGCCACGGAACCACTGTGCTGCTTTGCCCATCCTCGTCAATGACGGTGTATGGGCCCCAGGGCTTTAAGCTTGCATTGTGCAAGCAGATAGAGAGAGAAGGACACAGAGAGAGGTAGACAGAGGGAGAGGAACCAGAGGTCGGATTGTATTTGTGTGAGACAAAAATGTGGTAGTTTTCAAATATAAATAACGAAATTATACGGTCCGAATTGCGAGGGGAAATTTTGATAAAAATGATTTTGGAAATGCAATTCCACTCTTTTCCATGCGCGTGGGGATCACGAAAGTTCACAGATGGGAACTAGGAAGTAACTTAATACGAATTTCATAGGGGGCTCGTTGACCGAATTTTAGGATGATTTACTTTTCTTAATTTTGTTAAAAAAATGTTATTTTGTCTATTCAATATG
>QEOT01005809.1:44836-82990 GCA_003123785.1 Pterocarya stenoptera
CCCCTAATTACTAAAGAGTTATACTAACTTAAGTCTCGGAGACTCTCTGGCTTCCATGAAGTCCCCATTCTCTCTGTGTTTTCTTAAGTGTGCAGGGGCGAGTATCAAGACCCAAGTTGCTGGAATCCGGTCCAAAAGTGTACGAAACATGAGATTAACATATATAGTGAGTCTCATTAATGATTAATTCGAGATGAGTTGAGTTTGGTTCAACAATCAAACATAGCCTCTAGTTGTACGTAAATTTTATTGTAATGACACAGGGCTAAAAAAAGAATTGGAAAACTGGTGAACCAGACCAAATCGGTGTGTTAAAACCGGTATTGGTTTCAATTTTGCAAAACCTGTTCAAAATCGGTCTGGTTCCAATTTTGCTTTTCATAACACGGACTGAACTGGATTAGTTCATATATATATAGTTTTTATTTATTTATTTTTATTCTATATAAAATAATTTTTATATTATATTATATATATATTATATGCTAAATTTATAATTAATATAACATCAAATTTTAAAATCTTATTATTAATGTCTAATAATCTAATAACATAAAATTAATATAGCATTTGATATAATATATAAATTTTAATTTTAGAATGTAAAGTTTTAATCTTAAACATGAATAATAATATTAAGTTATTAATATAAACCTATTTTTGATATATATATATATATAAATGATAAATACATTTTATGAGATAATGAATTATAATTTATATTTATATTTTTTTTATAAATACATTTCTATACATTTGATCATATGTACTTATATAAAAGGTGTATAATTTAACTTATATAGACTATAGTTAAATTCAATATTATACTAGTATCTTTCTTTGTTCTAGAAAACTTTATGAGGTTTTCATCATTAAAATTACACCGAAAAAATCGATAAAGCTGGACCAGAATCGGTAAAATCGAAAGTTTCTGTTTTGGTGATGAATAAGTCCGGTATCAATTCTGCAATTCTCAAAACCGATTTATACTGGTTCGCTAAAAAAATATATTCAAAACCGGACCAGTTACACTTCTAATGACACAGATTCTTCTTTTTAATTCTGGTTGAAAAAAACAAATCTTTTTGCCTAAATACTTGACTTTGATCCTATTATGAAGTTATTTCATATCATATAGATAAAAGAGAAATACTTTAAGTACAAAAAGATTTTATAAAATAAACTTATAAAGTGATATGACTTGACGTTATATATTAGATTGTAAAATTACTTCTATTTTAAAGTAAATATAATATATCATAAGAAACCATGTCAATTTATTATTTACTTTTGTAAAATTTCTTTGTGCATGTATGGATGAAAATCTCCAAAACTCTAATTAAAGACATTAAAAAATCAGTTAGCTTTCAACATTTACACATTACATACTTTAATTTTAAAAGACTCTCATTTTAATCGTTGCCGATTCGTTCATCTCCTATTGAAAAACTAACCCAAGATATCCCAAATAAAATATGTTATAGGATTAATCCTGAATTAATCTTTATATATATACACACATAAAAGAAAGACAACACCTTCTGAATCTATTCAAACAAACCTCCTTAAGAGGCGCAAATCCATACAGACACCCAAAAAGGTTCAAAACAGAGAAACTCAATTCTAACAGACATAACAACAAACAGTTAGCCTATATAATAAAAGGAAGACCAAGTCTATCCAGTCTAAGCACTCCTTTCAATCTCCGTGGGATAGGACCATCTCCAACAAGTCTCAATAAAACAACAGCCTCTCCTTTCCGAGCAAGATAATCTGCCGGTTGATTTGCTTCCCAAAATTGATGCGGTATAGAGAAAGTAACCAAAGAAAGCGCCGACTGCAATTCATCCCATGGTACCTCTTCCTTTCGCACCTTGATAACCTCCCACGTCGAGGCCGTAGTAAAGACACCATCCCGGTTAGGCTTCCACACCACTAAATCCAAGCCACCTCTATTCCCTCCCACCTCATTAACAATTTCAGTAGCTTTAGTAAGACCGATCGGATCATGTAGAAGGTCTACATCCCAATCCCCATTTAACCAACGGTCTTTAACTTTAGTCTTGAATTCACCAAATTAGACGTTGCTTCAAAAAGTGGGCCATTCGCCAACTACCGATCAAACCAGAAAGATGCTTTGCCCTCCCTAATACACACCTTCATATTAGTTAAAACATCATAAAGGACTTCCAAAACCTCGAGTCCGAAGCCTTTCTTTCACGAATGCGATGTGATCTTTCTTAATATATTTGGATCTAAAAAATTTAGTCCATAAGGTGTTCCAAGAAAGTAATTTCCACGCAAACTTCAAAATCTCGAAGACCTATCCGGCTATACCCCTCCTTAACAGGTTTACACAAACTGGACCATGCATACCATTTATTCCGCAACTTGCCATTTGACTCCCCCCAAAAAAGAGAGGAAAGAATTGAATTGAGCTTTGCAAGAGTAACTCGCGACACGTTCAAAACAGCAAGTGAATGCGTCGTAATACTCAATAGCACATGCCGAAGTAGAATTAAGCGCCCTCCCTGCGACAACAACTTTACCTTCCAACCCGCCACCTTCTTCCTGACTTTACTAACCAGTGGCTCTAAAATACGAACTGTAAATCTCCTTGACACTAGTCGAACCTCCAAGTAAGTCGTCGTAAAAGAACCTTCATTGAAGCCAGTCAAACGTAGAAGACTTGCTTTTCGACCAAATAAAATTTTCTTGGATAGAAAGAGAGCAGATTTTTCTTTATTAATTAACTGACCCGACTACTGCTCGTAAGTCTCCAATGTCTTCAAAATCATTCTCAGAGACCTCATTTCTCTGTTAGAAATAATCAATAAATCATCGGCATAAAACAAATGGGAAGCCAAGGGCGCCCCACGAGGATGAAGTTCGAGAATTGTGGAACGACCTGATCCCAAGCTCATTATTTGATCAGAGGACTTAGCCTGCCCTATATGGTAGTATTTGGAATAATTATACATGTACAATTTTTTTCAACCATGTTTTAAAATGGGAGTATTTATATTAAGTGACGTTACTTATATAAGTTATTTTGCAAAAATTCCCCTCATTTAAAATATAGTTGTATAAAAAGTTGTAAAAAGGTTGTATGCCTATAATTTTCCTAGTATTTGAGGATCCATTATTATTCAAATTACCATACCAAGCGTTACAAGAACAAATTAAAGAAGTACCATATATAAGTGATCAACACTTAATAGGATCCAATACCAAAAATTTCCTCCAAGAATATGAGATCACTAGAACGAAGCGCATGACTGCATGCAGAAGAACACAAACCAACATCATTTGGAACCAGCATGCATGCATACGATCGATCGATCGATCGAGGTCTTTCAATGACCTCAAATAAAACTGACATATACGAGCTAGGGAATAATGATTGTTTGCGTAGTACTACTTGCTAGCTAGTGGAGGATTCAACAACGAGAATTTAGTTATACCCTTGATCGAAGAAGATCGGAGAAAGTGTTTCTTTTCTTGAAAAGCAACCGTACATATCTGCGTGTTTGAGTACTTCCTTTTGACTACAGCTAGAAACAGGCTATATTATATATTATGTTATATATACATATATATATATATGTATGTATTTAGCCTAGATCGATCGATCACATTGCAGTTTTAAGTTTCTGTAGTGCTCCTTCGGTTTGAAACTGCAGCAGTACTCGCGATTAGGGCCGTCATTCTCTGGATTACATCTTGAAACGATGGACGCTGTTCTGGATCACTGCTTGTTTTTAAGCGAGCAGAGTTTAGTTCAGCATGGAAATTTAACATATATATATGTAATATTAATACACAGAAGATAATTATGGAATTAGCTAGTTGAAAATGAACATACGTACGTACCTTTGCCAACAGTCTTGGATGATGTATGCTATCTGGGGATCAAGGCCTTGCGGTAGGTCTAATCTTCTATCCATGAATCCTACAACTCCAACAACCTTTCAAAATCAAAGATCACAACGGTCTCAGATCGAGGAGCATTCTAAATAATAGTAGTACTAGAGAGCTGAATCTGTCTGCACGTATAATGTTTGAGATCACCTCACCTGTAAGGAATTTAGATTGTTCCATGGAATGGATTCTGTCATTAGTTCCCACAGGATGACACCAAAACTGAAAACATCAGATCTGCGTATAATAGAAATTAAGAACGAATTTCAATATTTCATGATCCAACATTATTTTTCGAACGTGATCATCCTGATCATTTAGTACTGCATGCTCACGGCTCAACCCTGCCCCAAGATCAGAAAATTAGCGAAATTAAGGAACTTTTAAAGATCAGTTTCTTTAAAGTACTTTTCGTTTGAAGGTTCATTTCGAAGGACTTCTGGGGCCATCCACTGAGGCTGTATTTAAGTAAAAGAAAAATAAAAACAAGTCAAGGATATATGTCACCGATAAAAGTAGACATTGCAATACGAACGAATATAGGATGAGCTAGAACTTATGGAGGAGATTTTACATGAAAAAAAAAAAAAAAAATTGAAAAGATCAGGGAATAGATCAGATCATTACTGTTCCTCTCCCAGATCTTGCTGTTAGAAATGTTGCGTTCTTTAACCTTGAAAGGCCAAAGTCTCCAACCTGGAAAATTATAAATCGAATGACTAGTACCATATATAAGCAAGTACTACTGCTATATACAATATATATGCTCAATCTGCCAGAATAATTTATTAAAGCAATACGAGAACTGCTACAGATATAAAGAGATTACATAAAAATAAATCTACAAACTGACGTGGCTTCATGTGATGCATTAGATCTACTTTACATTAAAAGTAATTTTATAATCTAACGTACTGCATCAAACCACGTTAACTTGTGAATTTACTTTTGTGTAATTCTTTTGTAAGTAAAGTATTTCTCAAGCAATATTATTTGTACCTTAACAGTCCAGTTTTTATGAACAAGCAGGTTAGAAGATTTTAGGTCTCTATGTACTATTGGTGGATGTCTGTGGTGCAAATAATTCATTCCTCTTGCCTGCAGTAAAATATTAATGGATTGGATTGTGCTAATTCTAGAGTTCTAAGAGCAACAGTACTACATATACATAAAGACAGTCGAGAGAGAGTAGAGAAATCAGAGAGATAACGTGCGTGCGTACAACATCAAGAGCCATCCTCAGACGCCGTCTTATGTCTAATGCCTGATTGTTCTTGTGAAGAGTTCTGAAAAGGCTTCCTCTGACCACGCAAAACGAAATCTACGTAAAATACCGGCTATATTTTCTAGAGAAATGATTGTTACAAACAAAAAGAGATTATATAAAAATAAATTTATAAACTGACGTGACTTTCTATTATCCATTAGATCTACTTTACATTAAAAGTAATTTTACAATCTGACATAGTACTGTATCAAATTACGTCAATTTGTGAATTTATTTTTATAGCTAAAACATTTCTCATATATATGCACATAGTTGTGCTACAAATTTCACAAAAAAATCATAAACTGATATAGTTTTATATGATTTATTAGATCTATTTTATAATAAAAATAATCTTACAATTTAACGCACAATATCAATCCACGTCCATTCGTGGCTTGCTTCTCTCCACAAAATCATCCAGCATATCCCCATTAGTACGTCAATAAAATATCATCTCTAGGTGGACTATGTTTACTTTATTATACCAGTACTCTTTTGGAATTAAAGGTAAAGCACTTCATTACCTGGGTAGGAACTCTGTGACAATTGCAAGCCTCTCCTGTGTATATACTGCTCCCATGAACAGCAGTACATTTGGATGTCTTAGTCTCTTCATTATATCAATCTGAAACATATAATAGTGCAAATGAGATTCAAAGGATCAGGTCATGCTTAGTTACATCACCAAACATTACAAGCTGCAGTTAAAAGTTAGCTGAGCCAAGATCGAGTACCTCTTTCTTGTAGTCCTGTAAAGTTCCCTCGCTATATTCATTTCCCAGGTAAACCTTAATGGCAACATCCTGATTATGAACACATGACAGCCATTCTTCTTCTTAAGGGAAAAATATTGATTGAATATATACTCTTAGATGATGACATAGAGGAGTTTTGGGGTTAAATATTACCGATGCATTCCAAATTCCACGATAAACAATGGCATAGGAACCTGTTAGCAGGAACAGATCATACATCAGGCATTTATTTTATATAAGATTAATGTCCACCAACGTCGTTTCTAGAGCACATTCAAAATTTCTATTTTCCTTTTGAGTTAGATCTTCCCATAAAAGGTATTGTAAATTAATTGATCAACTATTTTTGTTCCATGATTTAATCAGTAGTACTGCGCCTAATTGACATGAGACAGCGAGATACGAAAGAGAGTAGTGGACAGCCATTCGAAACCCAGCATTTTGCAATATACTCTTTTTTTTTTTTTTTTATAAGTAAGCATTTTGCAGTGTACTTACGCACACAGGCCGTTTAAATCTAAATGAGCTGAAGTTTACCTTGCCCAATCTCGTCCCCCAAGTGTATGTCTTCCCAACGAATCTCACAATCTACTAAAGAGTTCGACTCATTCTCCCCTTTGCTTGATGAGCTTCCATTGCTGCCCATCGTCTCCGCTGAGCTTGGGAGCCGTTTATCATCTTGTTGTTCTTGCATTTCATCTTCTATCTCCGAAGCTTTCAAGTTTGCAACTTCGAGTTCCATTTCCTTCGCGTCGACTTGGCAGCCTACTCTTGGCAATGGATCTCCAGGTCTCGGTAATCTAAAACACTCAGTACACTCCCCAAAAGCGGCTACATGAAGAGAAGTCTCTTCAAATTCATTGGGAGACGTTGTATGCCCATTGTATACATTGGAATATGATCCCTCAGCAAAAAAGCAAGAATCTTTTTTGTGGGGGCTATCTTCCATATCCTCTGTACCCCTAGTGTAATGGCATGAGCCTGTTTCCTTCGAATCTATAGCATCACTTTCTTGAATAACTCCATCACGATCTTCTTCTCCACGTTTCCCAGTTCCCTTAATGTGCAGCTTTGCCAAGACCTTTGCTGCCTAGAGTCATGATCTCCACCAATTAAAAGTGTGGTGTGGGGAGGATGTGTGAATAGTAGAAGGTTGTCTAGATTTTTTCAATTATTAACGTATACCCAAAGCAAAGAGAACTGGAAAGAAAATTACAATCTAATGAAGCAAGGCATGGCAGTACTAGTACCGTACGTACTACCATTTAACGCAATTAAGTTCATATCATACAGATGATAGATGAAGATACAGAGACTTATAAATAGTAAAAATAGCGCATCAAAAGGTGAAAGAAAAATGATCTAAGTAATCTTTGAAATCCCCTTGTCAAAAATACAAAGAAAGGAATTTTATCTGTAATCCATTGATATTAAAGAGACGTACTAGTGTACTGGGCCTCTCTAATTTAGCACCTTCAGTGTTTCTTGCAGTGTCCTGATCCGTGTCCATAGACGAGTCACATGCACTGCACGTATAATCTCCATGCCTCCGCAATAGAAATTTTGAGGCCTGAATTAATATTAATTAATGGTCCCGCAGCATATATATAAATTAATGTTACACCACACTATACTTCTACAACGTCTATATTTAATTTTCTAGTTATACCAATTTAATGATCATTACTACAAATTAATTATTAGGAGAAATTAATGTGAATAAATAGTATAAATAAATAATAATTTTAAGCACCAGATTGGAGACAGAAGACGCAATCTGTGGAAGTACTGGAGAATTAATTGGTGGACGTGGGTGCCACTGAATCCCTTTCAAGTTTAACCCCCGCAGTACTCTGGCCGGTTGATGACGATCTTGGCCGGCACGATCCTGATCACGTGTTCTCAGGTTCTTCTCGGAACCTATACTGTTAAATAATGCAGCATCACTTGAAACAGTGATAAAACCAGCAAGCTCACCATCCTCATACAAGGGGCTTTTTGTCACTATCGCCATAAATATTTCACCGGACTTCTTCTTATATGGAAACTGACCTGACCATGATTGCCCAGTACTGCTCAAGCTGTCCATGATTTTCTGAAGAGGTTCGTAGTATTCTTCATCAACTAGGAGGACTTCGGCAACTTGTTGTCCAAGGACTTCATATTCTTTCCATCCATAAAGCCTTTCGGCTGACTGATTCCTGCAATACGTGTATTTGTTGAGATAACAGCCAGCCACGTGTGATATTAGTAACGTACAAAACAAGCGGCGGATTGGGAGTTCGGCATCGACCTTAAATTCCATTCCTAACTCTTGTTTAAACATCTTCACACACGATTGAAAGATCGATCGAAAACTATTATTTAAATAGCTTACCTTCCTATTAAAAACCACCACACCGTAATTATATACGAATCACAGTACTCACTGTAACACCCAGAAACCAACATGGGGTAAACCAAACAAAGCTTATTATAAACAGAATATGCCAATTATAAACAGAATATGCCAATTGTCTAAGTTTTTGATCATGAGCCTTTTCTTTGCCTCAAATCTACATTAATAAATACATACCAGAATAGGATCTCCCCGGAAGAAGCTCTGCAAACGTGAACAGCGTGACCCATACACTCCAAAGCCCTCCTATACGGACTCCCATCAACGAAGAACCCCGGAAAACCACCCCACCAGGAATCTAAACCAACTTCCTCGACCCCCACCTCCATCTCTCTCTTCTTCTTGTCCGTCTTGATTTCTTGCACCAGCTCGTCCAACTGCTCTCTCAGCCTCGAGTGACTTGCATCCAAACTCTGGCACCGATCGACCAGAGCTCTGTATAGACTCGTCTGTGACTCGTCAACGTCCATGGAGGTCCCCGGAGCCTCGCCGGCGGATGTGGGGTTTGCAATGCGCATAGTGGTGGTCTACATTATTAATTAGTTTATTATAATTATTATCGATGTGGGATGGTATCCACGGCTTTGTGTTAATAATTTTGTATACGAAAGTGTGGCACTAACGAGTGGCTGCCACGTTTCAGTGGCCGGCCTGGGGATGCTATCGGGTACGGACAGCTGTTGTGTTTGGGGAAGCGATGGCGAATGGAGTGGTGGGGTAAATGTCCTGGTCATGCTATGTGGTTTGATCATGCAGTTATGTAATTGTTTTCCGATTATGAATGAGTTGTCTTGTTTATCCAAAACAAAAAGAAAAAAGAAAAAAAAGGAGAGTTCGCTATTGGTCGATGAAACTGGGCTTCTTTGTCCGGTTTTGTTTCGGTAAATTTACGTGAAGAATCGGTTGTGAGACTTTAAGTTGAGATCAATTTAAATTAATTTAAAATTAATTTAATTTTAAATTGAGTTTAATATTTAAATATTTAATTATTAAATTATTAAATTTATCTTAATTCAAAATTTCTTTATACATAGGATCCACAACTTTTTTTAACTCAATACATTTTTATACTTGAGACTCATAATCTTTTTTAATTTTTCATAAACAGTACTAAACTCATCTTAACATTCAAATACATCTAAACTTATTTTAGATGAGTCCCACATAACTCATTCTATCTACTCAGCTTATTACCATTAATAAAAAACCTAACTCAGCTCAACATCTAAACGCAGTCTAAATCTTCTTATTTGTGTCGCATTTTATTTTGCTTCAATAATAATGATATATACAAGTATAAATGTATAATAATATTATGTATATTTGTAGAATGCGTAAATGTCGAATAATTATTTTGAAATAAAAGTGAGATTTATTATTAAAAAATTAATTTTTTTTTACATAAGTCCCGTAATACTCATTTTTTTCAAAAAAATTATACAATACTTACGCACTTCACAATTGCAAATATCATTCCTTATAAGTGTATAGGTTTTTTGAAATACTTTTATAAAAAAATGGACTCTGCTTTGAAAAGTATGAAAAAAGTGGACTCCATTTAAAAGAGAAGTTTTCTTTTTTAATAATGTTAGATATAATTATGAATTGTGCAATCGTCACACGTTTAATTTAAAAAAATGTGGGATTTATTATTAAAAAATTAATTTTTTATGTAGGTATTATATTTACTCTATATTTTTAAAAAAATACACATCACTTATGATAGCAAATAATATCATTTCTGTTTTACAAAATGTTTGTACAATAATTGTGCATTTGAGACTTACTTTTATTTTATCTTAGATTCTTTACTCTTCAATTGCTCTTGCACGATTCCCTCAAGCTACTACGATTTGAATTTTGAAAAATAGCAAGTGGACTGGTTTTAGGTTACTTGTACTAACTATCAAATTATTTTGTAACTTGCCAACGTGGCGCTTGGTCAATATGAATGGGAATGGCCCGTTGCGGTTGGACCAATAGATTTGTGGGCACTCTCTTTGGAAGATGGATATTAGGTACCTACTCAACAAACTTCACGCCATTAGTGATATATTATCAAGATAATCAATGTCGATTTGACTTATATATTATTTGAGATATTGATCGGTGACATGTCAATAAAAATAATAAAATCCTAAATTAAAATAACATTTCTTAAAATTTAATAAAGTTGGAGGTCCAAAGTCAACCCGAGGACCATCTTGACTCCATCGTGATGAGGAATCTCGGCTCTAAAGCTTTTCTAAGGGCTGAGGAGGCAGGGATGGAGGTGGTTCCCGAGACCCAATCTAGCTGTGAGGTATTGATGGTTCCTGAGACCCAATCTCCTACTAGTATTGCTATGGTTGAATGGGAAGGTAGAAGTCTTTTTAGAGAGGAAGGAATGGGGGCAATTTCTAATCTGCAGTGGGCTTTGAGTGAAAGGAACCTATTTCGTTGAATCGGTTGCTACCAAATGAATTAAAAGCTCCGGATTGGCTATTCCAAAAGGTGAAAGAAATGCAACACTAGATAGAAATGGAATGTGTTGGTTCTGAAGAGCAATTTCTAGCTTTACTTACTACAATTGAAGCGGATCATACACAGTCAAAGAAATCAGCGTCGAAAATACAGCGGGAGCTCAACCACCTAAATTGGTCATTGAAGTATGAAGGAATCTCAAGTTGTAAAAGATCCAATGGGAAGGGGCTCGCCATTTCTTTATGAAGCCAAAAATTGTAACTTGGAACGTTCGCGGGTTAAATGAGTTAAATAAGTGATTGCGTATAAAAAATTTGTTGCAAAAATGGAGGGCGAATATAGTATGCTTACAAGAAACTAAGTCGAAAAGCATCTCTAGAAGGATTATTCGAAGTGTTTGGAGTTGTACTTATGCAGATTGGGCATATCTAGCATCGAATGGGGCCCTGGGTGGTATCTTACTGATGTTGGATAAAAGAGTTGTTGAGAAAACGGAGGAGTTTGTGGGAGAGTATACAATGGCATGCTTTTTTAAGAGTGTGGAAGCTAATTTTGTATGGGCTTTTGCAGGAGTATACTGTCCAAATGTAGACAATGATAGATGGTTCTTATGGGAGGAACTTGCTGGATTACATAGTTGGTGAGAGATTCCTTGGTGTATAGGAGAGGACTTTAATGTCATCAGATTCCCTAGTGAACGATCTGGTGAGAGTAGGATGCGTTTAGCAATGACAGAGTTTTCAAATTGTATATTTGACTTAAACTTGATGGATATTTCTCTATTGGGGGGCTCCTTTACTTGGTCGAATAATTAGGCATGATCCCGATTGGATAGATTTCTAATCTCATCGGAATGGGAGGGACACTTTCAGGAGGTGTGCCAAAAGAGGTTACCACATCTATGCTCGGATCATTTTCCTTTCTGTTGGATTGTGGTGGTATTTGTAGTGGGCATCATTACTTCAAGTTTGAAAACATGTGGTTGAAAAATGAAGGTTTTGTGGATAAGGTTAGGCAATGGTGATCTTCTTACCAGGTCCATGGTAATCCCTCTTACATCCTAGCCTGTAAGTTGAAAGCTTTGAAAAATGACCTTAAGTTGTGGAATTCACAATCATTTGGAGATATAGGGGAGCGAAAAAAATTCATGGTGGAGGAGTTGCAACAGTTTGAGTAGATACTTGAGGCTAGAGCTCTTTTACCAGAAGAGCTATTGCGCAAGACAAAGTTGGTTTCAGAATTAGAAAGAGTGCTATCCTTTGAGAAGATTTCATGGTGCCAGAAGTCGAGAGCTTTGTGGTTGAAAGAGGGGGATTGGAGTACTAAGTTCTTCCACAAAGTTGCTAACTCTCATAGAAGAACAAATACCATTGATATACTGAACATTAACGGCATGGAGTGCAAGGAGGCCCCTTTGATTAGTGATCATGTGGTGAAATTCTATGACCAACTGCTTACAGAAGGCGAAGGATGGAGGCCAAAGCTGGATGGCCTCACTTTTGATACTATTGAGCCCCAAGAAGCCTCCTGGTTGGAGATGCCTTTTGAAGAGGGGGAAGTGTTTAGTGTGGTTCGACGTATGGGTAAGGATAAAGCTCCGGGCTCAGATGGTTTCTCGATGGGCTTTTTTCAAGCTTGTTAGAGGTGGTGAAAAATGACATTATGAATGTGTTCCAAGAAGTATCTTTAGTTGGTAAGTTTAAGAAAAGTCTAAATACTACTTTCATTACGTTGATACCAAAGAAGATTGGAGCGGTGGAGGTTAAGGATTTTCAACCCATTAGCCTTGTGAATGGGGTGTATAAAATTATTTCTAAGGTTCTTGCCAATAGATTGGGACGGTTTTGGATAAGATCATTTCGAAGCCACAAAATACATTTGTGAAAGGACGACAAATTTTGGATTCAGTCCTATTAGCGAACAAGGGACTGGATAGCAGATTAAAGGCGGGTTCCACTATAATTATTTGCAAACTAGATATGGAGAAGGCTTATGACCACGTAAATTGGAATTTTCTTTTGTATTTGTTAGGGAAATGCAGCTTTGGAGCTAAGTGGCGTTCTTAGATTAGTTGGTGTATCTTTTCAGCCAAATTCTCTATATTGATTAACAGCTGCCCTACCGGTTTTTTTAGCAGCTCTCGGGGTCTAAGGCAGGGAGATTCGTTGTGTCCACTTCTCTTCATTATTATTATGGAGGCCTTGAGTAGGATGATATCGGCAGTGGTTACACATGGTTTTGTGGATGACTTTTCAATTGGTGACCCAAACATGAGTATTATTACTTTGTCTCATTTACTTTTTGCAGATGACACGCTCCTGTTCTGTGAGGCAGATAGAAACCAGTTGAGGGCAATGTAGGCTTTGTTATTATGCTTTGAAGCAGCGTCAGGTCTGAAAGTTAATTTTGACAAGTCAGAGTTAGTGCCAATGGGAAACGTGAGTAACACTAGGCAATTAGCTAGTACTCTTGAGTGCAAGGTAGCTTCTCTCCCCATTACCTATTTGGGATTGCCATTGGGGACTGCCGCAAGGACCTCATTCATATTGGATTCAGTCATAGAGAAGATAGGAAGGAAATTAGCAGTTGGAAGAGACTGTATCTGCCGAAAGGTGGCCGTTTGACTTTTATTAAAAGCACCATTTCGAACTTACCGACGTACTTCTTATCTTTGTTTCAATTGCCTGCCAGGGTAGCCACTCGGATTGATAAACTATATCATGATTTCCTATGGGGCGGGATAGGGGATGAATTCAAATTTCACCTAGTCAGCTGGGTTAAGGTGTGTAGACCAATCTCGTCAGGTGGCCTGGGTATAAAAAATCTGAGAATATTTAATCAGGCCTTACTTGGAAAATGGCTATGGAGGTATAGCAAGGAGCCTGAAGCCCTTTGAAAACTGGCGATTGGTTGTAAATACGAAAGCATGTGGGGGGACTGGTGTACTGAAGAGATATATAGAGTCAGCAGTGTGGCAGTTTGGAAACACATTAGGAAGGGATGGGGGGCTTTAGTAGCCATTCTAAATTGGTGTTCGGGAAGGGTTCGCGCATTAGGTTTTGGAGAGACATATAGTGTGGGAATGAGGCTCTAAAGGATGCATTTCTAGCTATTTTCCGATTGGCGTGTAACCAGGATGCTTCAGTAGAGGATCTTATGACTTTATCAAGAAACCAAGTGTAGTGAAATGTCACGTTTAGTAGAGCGGCTCAAGATTGGGAAGTGGACATCTTTGAGGTTTTTTTCAGCCTTCTCTATTCTGTGAAGCCCAATAGATTGCAAGGTGATAGGATGTGGTGGACTCTAGTTGGTAAAGGTATTTTCTCAGTTCGATCCTTTTATAAGTCTCTTTCCCAAGTCTCAAACTTTCCATTCCCATGGAGGTGAATTTGGAAAAATAAAGCGCCTCCTAAAGCTATTTTCTTTACTTGGACAGCGGTGTTGGGAAGAATTTTGACTACCGACAATCTGAGGAAGCGTAGGATAGTTATACTTGATTAGTGTTGTATGTGTAAGAGATCTGGCGAGACAGTGGATCACCTCTTGCTACACTGCAAGATATCTAGAGCCTTCTGGGTAGAAGTCTTTAGCTGGATTGAGCTATTTTTTGTTATGCCTGCCTTTGTGGTAGATCTAATGGCCAATTGGACGCTTCCAAGTGGAGTTTAACAAATTAAGGAGGTGTGAAAAATCATCTCGATCTATATTATGTGGTGTATATGGCAAGAACGCAATGATTGGACTTTCGAAAACAAAGAGCAGTCTCCAGAGGAACTTCGAACTCTATTTTTCAGCACTTTATTTCTATGGGCCATTGCTTTAGATTTTAATGGCCTGAATTTTCATGACTTTTTAATTTCCCTTACTGCGGCCTGGATATGTCTTAGCTCTTCTATACCATCTTGTGTATTTGGGTTTTGTCCATCTTTATTAATATATTATTGATTACTTATATATATATAAAAAAAAAAGTTATGAGATTTGGCTGCCTATATATGCAAAGGGTGGCTGGTGAGGCCCCTTATGAGCCCATCTCAATTTCAATTAAGTTGGATTTAGATGTTGAAGTGATTTTAAATTATTTGAGTTGATTTATAAATAGTAATATTTTGTAAGTCTTATAATTGAGATGTGTTTGAATGTATAAAATAGATTGATATATGTGTTTGAATGTATGAAATAGGTTGGATATGTTTAACTTTTTATAAAAACTAGAAAAAATAGTGGATTCTATCAATATTTAGTTTGAGATAGGTGGAGATAGGTTTTTTTTCAAATAGGAACTCGCCAATCTCTGTATATGCCATGATGTTACAAAGGTTGTACCTATAAACTAACCTCCTAAGGCGAGGAGTAATGCTAGATACAAGCCTCAAATGTACAAGCCTTTTGTAAAAATGTGAGCCCCATAAAAAAAAAGTAAATTTTTCACACTTTTCCATGGTGATATCCACTTTTTTATAAAGGGCTTGCGCATATGGGGCTTGTATATATCATTTCTCTAAGGCGAAATAGGCACAAGGAAATAGTAATTGACTGGACTGACCTACAAAAACAAGACGGTCCCTCCGTAACCGATCATCCATAATATCAAATAAATCATTTTTGTCTTTGGTAAATTTACCAAGGGCTATAGTCATAGTGATCCTCCTATTCAACTACTTCAACCATTTTCAAACACCTCATAGCATTTTTCATACCCAAACATAACAGTGTCGAATTTACTTTTACACTTGAGAGCCGATAAAATGCTCATGTGATATTTAGAGCTGCTAAAATATTCATATAAATAACAAAAAATACTATAAGATTTATTTATCTACTTATTTCAAAATTGTAATTATTGAATCGAAGTCAAAATTTTTTAAAAAAATTATTCTATTTTCAAATCGGTATATAGAGTACACTATATACATCACATATATAGTTGATGCAGGACGTAGCAACTCCTAAATAAAATTGCAACTCACACAATATACCGGGCGTCTCACCCAGATCTTCCCATCTCAGGATTGAAAAACAAACTTTATTGATTCATCAAAAGGTGCCCCTTATTCTCATGCTTGACTCTTTAAATAGACTATAATCCTAACGACTTTGTCGATGACGAGTTCGACGGCAATACGGTACAGATAAACAATAACTTTTAGATAAGCTACGGCATAGGGGTTTTATCCCTTTATTCTTGGCTATGGAAAATAGACTCATTAACAGCTACTGACTCTTACGGCTACCTTTCATTCCCCTACTCTATCCGTAACGTGGACTCCGTCAATAATAAAATTTGAATTTTAATATTTAAATTTTAAAATTTATATCTCAAATCAAATCATGGCAAGCTTTATTCACACACTTATAAATAGAAATTTTTTAAAAATTTAATTTTAAGAAATATTTATAATTACAAGCAAAGTTTGACTCCAATTTTTATTAAATTTGAATTTGTTAAATGTGAGACATTATATATTCCTTATATTCTGTTTGGAGACATGTATTTTTTCTTTCTCTTTTTTAATTTTATCTTTTGACAAAGAGATATGTATTCTTAGTTCTTGTTTGTTTTTATAACTATTCTTATATTATTATTATAATTTTTTTAAATTTTTATATAAAATAAAATAAAAATTTTAATTTTTTAAAAAAAATAATATTATAAAAATATATTTTAATAATATTTTATTTAATTTTTAATTTTTATTTCAAGTTATCTCGTATTTAAAAACAAACGAGATAATTTTTGGGTGAACTGATCCGAGATCACTACATCCTTACCAACCCATGGCATGTCAAACGATGTCGTACTGCTTGGGCACTTTTTGGCCAACTGCTGGCTCACATCGTAAAATACTAAAATCCATATTTTCGACATTTGTTTTTGAAAACAAAAAGGCAAAAGAAAAAGAAAACCGTTATTTGACAGTTTCAAAACCGGTTCCCTCCCTTTTCGAGTTACTTACTGTTAACTCTTACGCGCTCAGTTTCGGAAAACCCAAACGAAAGACTCACTGAATCTCACGATATCCATAACTGAAACCCCAAGAGATGGAGCATACGATCTTGTTTCTCATATTTTTTCTCGGTTTTCTTGGCCCTCGTAGTGTTGCCGGAGTCCAGATCCTTTCGAAATCGAAGCTCGAGAAGTGCGAGAAGAGTTCGGACTCCGATAATCTCAACTGCACCAAGAAGATCGTCCTGAATATGGCGGTCCCAAGTGGCTCCGTAATTCTTCTTATTTTTCTATTTTGCAACTTAACATTTTGTATCTTCTGTGTATCTCTGACTTGAGAGTGGACTTTTTTGAAAAGCTGTATTTGTAATTGGTTAAAATTTGGATATATTCCAGTTCCAGTACCTTCTCTGGTGATAAAATCACGAAAATGACGAAGGAATGTAGCAATGGTGTTTGTGAAATTGACGAAAAAAGTGAAGGTCTCATTTGATGCAATTGAATAGTTACGTCTGTCGTCGATTCTTAATAGTATTAATCGTCTAAGATTGTAGCAAGGTACTTTTGAAAGTTAATGGAAAAGGGCCAATTTTAACTTATGAATGAGAAGAAAGAGTTAGGATTTTTAGTTTTTAAAGGGTAACTCCATACCTCAGCATGCAACTAAATGAAATACAAGGCATTAAAATTAAGAATCCTTTTGGGGATAAATGTAAATTTGACGAAAGCTGAACTGTTCTATTAAGAACAATGTTCACGATTTTAGAACTCCATTGGATTTGATTTGGAACATTCATAGATTTTGATCCTCAATTCTGAATAGCATCTCTGTTTACTTTGTAGATATATGTGAACAGTACTTGTGATATAAAATAGGAGAATAGTGGTCAATAGTTGTGAATTGGAAGGAGACGGGTGCTGAGCAATGACAGCCTGTATAGACTTAAAATTTAGTACAAGTTATTTTAGATGGCATTGCCCGCATAGTATTTTTAAATGCCACGCAATTTGTGTTTTGATTATGCAGAGCGGGGGTGAGGCCTCAATTGTTGCAGAAGTTGTGGAGGTGGAGGAGAACTCAACTAACAAGATGCAGACTCTGCGAATACCACCAGTGCTAACTGTCAACAAATCTGCTGCATACGCTATGTATCAGTTAACATATATACGGGTAGGGGACTATTTATTTATTTATTTTGTGTGTGTTGCTATGGGAGCATATATTTACTGTTCTAGAGAACATTCCCATTTATATGATAGGATATTCTGAGTGTTTCTTCTATTTCTTCTAATTCAAAAGAAGTGCTTATTTTGCAAAGAGTGAAAATTTTTAATCTCACTGTGGCAGGAATAAACAGAATGTTCATTGCAAAATGATAGGCAGAGGAATTGTTAGGAGATATGTTTATCTCTAGTTTAGACTTTTATAGATCCTAGATGATCGGGTCAAGTAAAGTCTCTACTTATTACATCCAATGACGTTCAATTAATAAATTTTTATAACACTTCCAAGCTCAACATTTTATCCAGGATGTTCCCTATAAACCCCAGGAGTTATATGTTAAGACACGCAAATGCGAGGCAGATGCTGATGCAAAAGTTGTGAAGATGTGTGAGAGGCAAGCAATCTTTAAGTTCCACAAACCCCCCCCCCCCCCCCCCCCCCCCCCCCCCCCCCCCCCCCCCGGGCGGAGGGGACTTTTTTAATTTGAAATTTCCATTCTTGATATGATTTCTCAATATCTGGATTTTAACAATGGTGAAAAACTTGTTGGTTCAAATAATAATGGTGCCATTCTTCCTATGTTTATACTTCTATCTCAGACTTTTGATTTTGACAGTTTTTGCTCTACTGTAGAAAGCAGTGATACAAGGAAAATTATTGTTAGATATTTGGGTGGCACATTTAAATATATCTAGTTGCATATAATGGTAAGAGAAACCAATAAGCTCTAGCTTAAATGATGCATCCTCCCCCGTGCAATAACAGGGTTGAGAGTGAGGTTGTAAGTTCAAACTTGTTGGATGCATGCAACTTATTAATTGGGAGAGAGAAGAAAAGGGGAAAGGTACATCTTGTCATATTTAGTTTGCTCTGAATATTAAGACTGTTTGTAATTTCTTGACATCCCTGTCAAGTGATTTTACAATGTTGCACATAGAAACTCTGCTTATACCTCACCTTACAACAAACCTTCCGCCAAATGTCAATTTCCTTCAATCAATTTGTTTTAAAATTTTTGCATCAGATTAGATTTCTACTGTCTCTCTCAGCAGTTTAATAACATAACAAAAAAAGGTCCTTAGACACTTAACCACAGGATCTACATATTTGATAAACGTTCTGATGATTCAATATCCATAAGATATGTTTTAATCTCTATTTAATGGTGATATCAAATTCGATTTAGTCCCATCTTACTGGTGAAACGGAATTTGTTTGTGGCATTGATGGCTACAGGGAGGTCAATAATTCTATCAGGGTCACAACACAGAATGGGTCTTGCCAAGACTTGAACCAAGGCACCCAAAGAAGAGAGTGGAAAGAGAGATTGTAGAATGATTGTGAAGAGCTTAACCTAAAGTGGTTGGCTTCTATATATTTTGTACATAATCAATGCCTAGGATTTCCCTTATTAATAATACTCGAGCAACGTGCCAGTGACGTTTGATTCAGGAATAACTATGTAGCCTGTTTTTATTTTTAACTTTTCTTTGTTTTTTCTTAACCCTTATAGTATGTTCACTGAAAAGGTTGAATTAATATATTTTCTGGTGAAGTAAACTTTTGCACAAATCTATGAGTTGCTTCACAAATTCACAGAAAGCGAGTTGACTGGATTTGTGTCTGTTTTGTAGGTTAAAAGATGAAAAGGGTCACTTTATTGAGCATACCCAGGTCCATCTCGACTATCTTGGATCTAATTTTGGCCCTGTCATTTATTTATAGTACCAATAATACTTTTTTTCTTTATAGTAACAATAATACTTATTATAGCTGTTTATATGATCTCCTAATTACTGATTAGCAATTTAGCACGAACAAATGATTATCTTTGGCAGTTTGAACCTCACATACTTCATTTTGATTCAAATATCATCTTGATGAATTGGATTATGTGACACGGGCTGTGTACGTCATGTTGCAACTTAGAATTAGAATCATTCTAAGTGAAAACCATCATGTACGTTATGTTTGGATATTCATTTACCACATTGAAACTTGCTTATACCAATTTTACTCATGTTTCTAAAAAATTTCAACCATTATGTACTTAATTCCTTTCTCCTCTTTATGTCCTTTGTGCTTAGCCAACATGTTGTCCTTGTGGGCCACAGCGGCGGGTGCCTTCATCATGTGGAAACTTTTGTAAGTGGTTCTGCGTTGTGGATCATTATTCAATTCCCTGTGCAGGATACGTCTTACTGTTTTTTGGTAGTTGATTATTAAATTTGTTCTTTTAGTTGACAAGTTGATGAAAGGAAAGGCCAACACTGCACATTGTCTCCGATTTCCAGGCGATTGGTATTACTGTTGTGTTATCTCTTTTTGTCTTGATTATGTTTTGCTATGCAGATCGATAATCTGATATTCAGTCTATCAATGTTTCGTGGATGCCATATTTTATTGTTTATGTCGATCCATTTTTATATAATCCTGTTTTAGTTGTTATATGATTGTTCTAGCAATATTTACTAGAAAATGATTGCTATATGTGTTCTGTCGTTTAATTATTTATTAACAAATTGTACATGTTACATCTTCTTAGAGTAGTTTTGAGTCCAGTATTGTCTAATCTTCTCATAATTAGTATTACTTACCCCTGGACGACAGATTGAAAGGTTCAATTTATATGAAAATCTGCATTGTCAAGACTCAAGATACTGTTTATGTTGTTTTCTTATATGTTGAAAATCATTTTACATCATGCCATACTTAATAGACACTTTTATGTACTTAGGTTCCATGTGTTTGGTATTGGACAGAGATCATTGGGATTCAGTGTTCATATTCAGGTCAAGACTGGATCTAAAATTTCGGTATGTTTTCTTTCCTTAAAATCCTTGTACTTCACACTGGTAACAAGCACGTCTACTGCATCTTTGGTATAACAAAGCATGGATATATATGGCTAACTTACATGGAGAGAGATAATTGGTAGATAATGAATGTTCAATGATTCTTGAGTGGATGGCAAAACAACTTATCTTTTCTGCTTAATTAATTATTCATGACACATATGGATAATTTAAACACACATGTGATGATACTTGTGAGATGATTATTACTTAACGATTGCTTGATGAATATTGACTCTCCTCTCCCATTACTTGTAAAGAAGATGCATCATCTGATCTTTTGTGCTCATTTTCAGCCATGGACTTCATACCACACGATCTGATTCAAACATTGGTAACTTTTCCTAGATCTAACACTACCCTGGTGAGACTACATGCTAAATTAATTGGAGAATTGCCAGGATAATGAAGTTGCAGGTTTTAGTGAATGGGAGGGAAGATGAGGATCTCAACTTTTTTATATATTAAAGATTCAAGGAAAAGGAATGGAAAATTGTACCAAGCCTTTTTTCTTTTTTTTTTTAAATGTCAGGAAACCTCTCCAAGGCAGGGCCCTTTGGACCCACCCCTGCAGAGTAAACCCCGGTCCCGTGCACCGCACTCTCGAAAGTTTACCTACACGGAACTGATTAAATCGCTAGCTTTTCACCAAGGGGTGTGGCCCCTAGAGATTGTTTGCACCCAAGGAATTTGAACCTTGGACCTAGGGGAAGCATACCCCCAAGACCAAGGCCTTTACCACTTGAGCCAACCCCTAGGGTTCCAGCCTTATAAAATAAAGGAAGAAATAACAACAAAGTATAGAAATAAACTTGAAAAGAAATCTAAGCAGGACTTGCTAGTAACTTAAAGAAAATGCCGCTGAAGTCAACTAGGTGCACTGAATTTGCTGTTAAAGAAACTAAAGCTTCTGCATGTTATTCTCCGTCTCCTTGTATAGGCGGTAGATTTTGTAGAACTCTTGGTCTGGTTGCTTGATCTATTGGAGTATTGGTTTTAGCTTCCAAAAACAGAATTATGTGCAGCTTTCACTGGCTTTCACTGGTTATAGTTTTATCTTTCTGATTCTGTGTTTCTATTTTGCTGTTTTGGACACGGATATATCTCCCATAGATTGGAACCATTTAGGTGTGTTTTTGAAGTAATCACATTATCAATGAATAATTGTTGAGTCATGCAATTTAGAATCTTCAGTTTATTATTTCTTATTTCGTTCTGTTGAAACAAAAATTCCATAATATTAAATTTGTCCACTGATACTTTGTTGGCCTTCTTTTTCTAGCAGGAAGTGGTTGTGGGTCCTGAAAACAGAACAGTATCATCCAATGATTTCCTAAGGGTTAATCTTATTGGTGATTTTGGTGGATATACAAATATACCGTCATTTGAAGACTTCTACCTCGT
Source organism: Pterocarya stenoptera (assembly GCA_003123785.1). Classification (NCBI taxonomy): domain Eukaryota; kingdom Viridiplantae; phylum Streptophyta; class Magnoliopsida; order Fagales; family Juglandaceae; genus Pterocarya; species Pterocarya stenoptera. Next base: position 67,075 of record QEOT01005809.1, read on the forward strand.
CATACCCAGGCAGGTATACTTCAAAGATATACCTATGATTAATATCCATGGTTTTCAGGGCTAGAAACAAAATGTTGACAAGACATTCTTTTTCATCCTTCTAGTTGTGTTTTATTCTCTTTATGGTATTGCGTATAAAGAAATTGTTGCAGTTAGCTTTCTAAGTAGGCCAACAGTATATTAATGCCTATAATACTTCTTTTTTGTTATGCCTCTTTGCACATTTGAGCTAACTACTTATAAAAAGGAAAATAAAAAACATTTGAGCTTAAATACTTATTCCAGGTACCAAGTGTGGAATACATTCTATGGTTGACTAAAATCCAATTTTAGTGGCTATGTCACTTCTTTTTGTCATGTCTCGTAGAAAGTTCTAGTTTATTGCTTGCAGATATGGCACTCATTTATCATCTGTTGTCGATTATTGAATGTTAATTGAGTGAGGAGAGAAATGGTCGTTCAAATTTTTATATATTGCTGAAAGCTTCTCTCTGTTGTGGAAGGGTGATTCTGGCCAACCACAGAATTTAGGGAGGAATTTTTCTCTGTGGATGTTGCTTGAGAGGGTGAGATTTACCTTAGATGGCCTTGAATGTAACAAAATTGGGGTCAGTTATGAGGCATTTAATGGACAGCCAAACTTTTGCGCTTCACCATTTTTGAGTTGCTTGCACAACCAGTTGTGGAATTTCCAAGAGGTTAGTCAAATGGCAGTAGCACCTTCTTTAATTTATGTTCCTCTTATTAGCCATATTTGATCACCTTGTAGTTTTTTACACTGGAGGATATATTTTCTTGTTTCTGGCAGGCTGACCAGAACCGAATTAAGAGGAATCAGTTGCCACTATATGGTGTTGAAGGGAGGTTTGAAAGGATAAACCAACATCCAGTTATGTTTCAGTAATTTCTGACTCACATTTCCAAGAACTTAAATTATTTCTTTCTATTTATCATTTTGATTTTTCTGCAGGATGCAGGGACTCATTCATTCTCTATAGGAGTCACTGAAGTTCTCAATACAAATCTCTTGATAGAGCTGAGTGCTGATGACATAGAATATGTTTACCAAAGGTTAATATTATTTTCTTATGTCCATTCCTACTACAAGTGGAAGTAATAATATGAAAAAATGCTCTTCATGGATACGTTCAATATTTGTTTAATTGAATCTTGCCTGCATGGGATGTTGGTTTATCAAGAACTTGACCTTGTTCTAAATGGCATGACACCGCAGTGGTCATATCTATTATATATGACAATTGCCTTTATGGTTTCCAAGAATTAGTTTTTAAGTTTTAGATTAAATACAAATCAGTAGAAGTTATTTCTAAATTTTTTGAACCTTTAAAAAACACTGAAACTAAGGTTTGCTGCACCTTTTGTATTTTATTTATGGGAAGAATATATTTGAATTTTGGTAAGAACAGGTGAAAATTTAGCAGCCGAGAGCTGTTAGTCTTATGCCTTTTGATTTTTCCAAAATGCTGACCTCAATGGGAGCTTTTTGTTTTTCTGAATTTTGAACAAAGATATAATACTTAGTTTAAAACATCCAAAAACTTTTTCATGACCACTGGAGATGTTACGATGAGTCAATTTTGAAGAAGATTGTTTGAGAGAACTTAAAATCTACCTCCAAGCAATTTCAAATTATCTGGTATGAGGGTATAACTTCAAACACTTCCTGATTCTAACATATTTATTCTCCTTTGTCTTTGTGCTTATGTTTGTGGCTTTCTTTTTCTGTAGTCATAATTGATACCATATTTGTTTTAAAATCATGCTGAGTGGTCTTTTTTATTTGATTTTGGTATCTTATCAGAACCTCATTCTTTGACACAGTAAGCTTCATTTATTATATATCATTTTGTTATATATTTCCATACATTGTGTAGGAGTCCTGGAAAAATCTTAAGCGTCAGCATACCAGCATTTGAAGCCCTTACTCAATTTGGAGTGGCTACAATCACAACTAAGAATACTGGAGAAGTGGAAGCATCATATAGCTTAACGGTATCACTATTGAACTTTTCCTCCATGTTGTCATAAAACTGAAATGATTTCATCAACGATAATGCTGATGAATGCAGCGTCTTGTTAAGGAAAGATTGGGGGTTTGATATTTGCCTTTAATTTGGGTTAGACATTAGGTTGATTAAATACCAGAGGATGTATCCATGAAATTTCTTTTTTTTTTATAAGTAAGAGATAAATATTATATATATGAATGAAATAGGCCTAGCCCATGTACACAGAATGTACATGGAAGAATACCTAAAAACATTCTAGGAGCGATAAATTAAAGACAAGAAATCATGAACATTGCCCCCATGCAAAAAAATAGCGGAAAGCCAAGACAATAAAGTGTAGAACAAAAAATTCTTCAACTCTGCCAAAGTGCGTTCCTTATCTTCAAAGCATCGCGCATTCCTTTCCGTCCAAATACACCATATGTTGCATAACGGAATCATCTTCCACACTGCTGCCATTTGAGGACAGCCTTGAAATTTTCTCCAACAACCTAGTAGCTCCACCACCCTCATAGGCATAACCCAAGCAACATCAACCCTTTGAAATTTCATTGAATCTGTAAAGGGGTTGGCTTCTTCTTCTTCCTCTGTTTCGAGTCTGAAAAACATAGGGGCTGTTGTTCCATGGTATCCTCAGGCAGGGAAGCCGAAGGGGATTAAGGGTGATGGTGGTGCTCCATCGTCCACGGTAGAGGGAACAAGGTTGTATAGGTAGGTGTTGCAGAAGGTACTGCCTGCAGTGGAGCCAGTCGTGCCCTTCATAGAGATCGTGCGTAGGAGTGTGGGAGATAGCAGCCTGTTGTTGGGGCTAAACGAGGATAATCTGCTAAGGGTGTTGGTTGATATGGAGGAAAAAGTTGGGGTGTTACTGGAAGATATTCTCTGCCTTAAATGGTGCGTTAAAGGCAAGGAAATTATGGACTTGGGCTTGGGCCATGACTTCGGTTCTCAGAAGGTGATGGACTCAAGGAAAGGGAAGGCCACGGTTACGGTCATGGGCTGGACTTGTGCCCAATGAAGGGATCTGGACGGGACCAAGCCTTAGGCCCACAGAAAGTTTGGAAGGCCTCGACTCGAACGCAGGGCCTGTCTCGAATGCAGACCGATATTTCGGTCCAGGCAGAGCGCGTCCCTCCGGCGGCGCCTATAACTGTCTTGCTGGACCTCATACTGGCACAGAAACTTCCGATGGTCACAGTTGATCCTCACGGTGAGGCTTTACCTATTTTGGTCTAGGCATGCGTCGGTCACACCAGCACAGAAACTTCCGGACCTCACATGGAACTTACGATAAGTGTCTTGCTAGACCTCACACCAGCACAGAAACTTCCGTCGGTCACAGTCGAACCTCACGGTGAGGTTGTACAGTCATTACACATCAGCATAGAGGATGGCGAGGTGGTAGAGGATCCAGTAGAGGATGGGTTTTCGAGTATTGTTCTCCAGTCGTCGTCGAGTGGGCTGTCAATGGTACAGAACCAGTCGTGTATCATGGTTGGAGGCTCAGATGTGCTTCTTAGGTAGTCGGACACGCCATGGTGTGGTTTGTCACTTTAGGGGCCTTCGTTTTTACCACTGGAGTTGGTGGTTGACGTGAATAAGTTTGGGAATGAAGAGGAACTGTCATTAGGTGTTTTACCAGTGGTGAATCAATTAAATTTGGTCGAATCCAGTAGAGAACCAGATTTAATTTTTGGTTCAGAATTGACTTTATTTGCCTCTGGTGAGGTGCTGACTCCTCTATGTACAATCCCTCCTAGTTCTAATTATGGGAGTTACCTGTCAAATTGGGTTTTCAAGAAGGTAGAGGAGATTCAAGATATTATTGGGATTTCTTTTGGAAGTTATGAAGAACAATTCAAGGCCCTTCTTATAGCACTCGAAGCTAGCCATTCAAAATCAACCTCAAAACAGGATAGGGAACTTAGAATGCTTACGTGTTCCATTACCTATGATGTCAAGGAATGGAGTGGCGGAAGGGATAGATCGAAAGGGAAGGGCAAGCTGTTGTTCTCATGAAGCTCAAGATTTTATCATGGAATGTACGGGGGCTCAAAGATCACAACAAACGCCTTCGTATCAAATCATTATTGCAGATGTGGAAGTGTGATGTGGTATGTTTTCAAGAAACAAAGTTGCAATACATTGATAGAAGAATTGTGCGAAGTTTATGGGGGTGCTCGTATGTAGGTTGGACTTATTTGGCTTCGTTGGGAGCTTCAGGTGGAGTTTTACTAATGTGGGATAAAAGAGTAGTTGAGGTGGTTGAGGAGTGTATTGGAGATTTCTTGGTTGCGACTTTATTTAAGAATGTGATTGATGGTTGGGAATGGGCATTTGCAGGTTCCTATGGTCCTAATGTGGATAGGGACAGGAGAAGGCTTTGGGAGGAGTTGGCGGGCTTATATTCAATATGGGAAGTGCCGTGGTGTGTAGGGGGCGATTTTAACGCGACGGGGTTTCCCAGTGAACGATCTGGGCAATATCATAATTCTCCTTTTTCGTATTTTCAGAACCAATGTTGTTTTATGCTGCTTTTTTTCCTTAAATTTGATTATCCAGAGCATTATTCTGGTATATATGGATGGTTTACTGCTGTTGGGGTTCTCATGTACTAAAAGTTGAGAACCATAGGATTTATGGTTATAGTTTTTGTTTTTGGCAGCAGGTTGCTTCTCACACGGAAGATTTTATATATTCCTTTATAAATGAAAAATGGTTATATTACATTTTTTAAAATTGTTTTTAAATTTGGTTAATCATGAAACTGCAAATAGACAGACTCCACCTAGCTTTTTCTCTGCTAGTCAGCTCCTTCAACGCTTAATATTTAAATACCACAAGAAGAATCAAATTGAAAATTTTGTGAACTAGTTTATCCACAAACTGTTGTCTTTATCTTGTTTTCTGTTTCGAGGAGGGAAATAAAGAAGCCTCATGGAGAGTGTTTGAATGTGATGGAGTATTTTACACAAGAAAGATAGTAATTGGTACCATATGTATTTCTTGACGAGTAGGAATACAGCATGGCACAGCTTGAAGAAATTATATAAATTAAATTGAAAAGATGTAATCAAAATTCCATGAAAATAATTGTAGATTTATCTAGCTTTATTGTAACCATGGCCTCAGTGAATGCAATCTGTGCTTACACACGTGATGATTTTTCCTTGCAGTTTGATTGCTCAAGAGATGTTACTCTCATGGAGGTACTTTTTCTTTTTCCATGTTTACAAAGAATTTTGCATCCATGTTTTTAGTTTTTCGCTGGCATTATTATTAGTTATTCATGGAGGATACAGTTTTGAAAGTTAGACGGTTACAGGAACAATTCTTTATTATGAAGCCGAAAGAAATTACAAATCGATCATTTAAACTCTACCCAACCACCGATCAAGCTGCAAAATATTCATGTTCAGGTATGAAAAATGCTAGAATTATACGGTATCAGTGGGATGTTCAGGTGGAAGCAGATACTAAATCTTGGTCAGAATTCATATTCTTTTAATGCAGCAATACTAAAGGACTCTAATTTTGATGAAGTCGATAGAGCTGAATGCCAATTTACTACTACAGCTACTGTTCTTGACAATGGATCACAGGTTTGGTGGTAGTTTTGAGCTTATGATAGCCAAGGGCCACTTATTCTCTTTTCTGCTTTCGAAATCTATCAGTGATCGTAATCCTACCCCATAGGACGTAACAATATCTTCTAGAGAAGACTATCGAATTCTACCTGACCAAGCAAGGGAAAAATATGCTGATTTTCTTTTGAGTGTGGTTTTGTAACCAGTCGTAAATATGGAACCATGGATGACCATGTGAGCTAGGATGAACAAACTATCCAACTTTTGTCTCAGAGAAGGCTAAAATGCAGACAGAATATAAATTTTACTTGAGATTGTGAGTGGAGTTACACCTTACAAGTAGTTGCTCCTTAAGTACACGGTGTTTACTTTGTGTTCCAAAGGTCTATTAAGATGCTAAATTTTAGTCCCACTTTTTTTTTTTTATATAAAGGAGGACAACACCTCCAGGATTTGATTGAAGCTCACTTATGGCTGAGAAATAGAGTGGGCAAAATACATCCCAGGTTTGACAGCAGGCAATGACCTTACTCGATAATTCTCTTTGGATTCTGGTGTGCTCTTGTAATAGCCTGATGGTGGGATAGGAGGACTGCACTTGTCCAGGATTGGTCTAGCCAATGACGTGATCCCATCGAAGGGAAAAAAACATTAAATTTTTAGTGAAAATTTTTTTCCCGTTAGTTTCTGGAATCTTTGTGGCAATATATGTGGTTTCAAGAGTAGCTAATTTTTTATTTTTTTTTGCAGATCACTCCTTTTCAACCACCGAAGAACGATATAAATGGTTTCTTTGAGCCAATTGTAAGCCTTTGGAACAAACTACGGAAAAGTTTGGTAGACTTCATCACAGGAAAAACTTGCAGGTATTGTTTCTATAAGGAAAACAAACATAGAAATTTAAATTTACTACTTATTTTGGGGTATCTCTGTTTAAAGAGTATATTTATAATTAGGGGATATACTAAATGTTGTATGCTTGGAAAATCCCAACTAGTTTGAAACCCAGCTAATTTGAAATTCCAGGCTTTGTTAAGGTCTCTCATTGTTGATTATGAATATATAATAATTGGCCTGGATATAGCTAAATGGTGAACAAAAGGGCTTTAGAAACCCCCTACGCTGCTGAAAATGTCAATTCTCAAGGATTTTGAAAATCATGTTGTTTGACATTCCAGGCTTTGGTGGGTTATGTTGAACTATGGCGATATAATTATATGATCAATCTATTAATTGATATGTGGATGTGCATGATTGTGCTTGTCATATATTATTTTGTTTCGTTGAAGTTGGCTATTTTTATATCGTAATAGTAACAAAACATATTGTAAATTGATGTGAGTTGTTAATAAGAATCACTAGAATTGAATTTTGGAATGAAATCGCTGAGATTAAAACATATGCGTGCATGCATAGTTGCACCTTTTTTTTTTTTTAAATTGGTTTGCAAGAAATTCTATGTTTTTCCCCATCTTTTTAAATTTGGAGGCAGTTTTAGACACACTAAGAAAAGGTTTCTTTGGAATAAAATAATTGGCGATTCACATTTTGCAACGTAGATTGTCAGTATTGTGGGAACAATACACACTCACATCAGAATGGGTCTAATGGGTGAAATTCGTAGTAGGATCGATCTTTCATGTGAAAGGAAGAAGTGTTGCTCTTGCTCTCGGAATATTAAAGAATCTTCTCATTTTGCCTGATGAAGGAAATTTTCCCTTCTGAATTTTTAAATTTTTTGAGGTTCATTCCAAAGAAAAGAATAATTTTTGGGGTTGGGTATTTTAGATGGCCCTCTCTTATGCAACAGCTTGAAATTTTTTTAGATTAAAAAGGAAAATAAAAAAGTACCAATCAAAAAAAGGAAAGAAGTATTTTCTGTTGTAAATTGCTACCGTTATGTTATTTTCACGGTAATCATGGCTATATATATATATATATGTGTTCACTTACTAATATTCCATGTTTTTTCTCGAGCAGAATGAAATGCTCTGGATTTTTGGACTTCAGGTGCCACATTCAGTACATATGCATGAGCTGGATAGTGATGTTTGGTCTACTTTTGGCAATTTTTCCAACTGGTAAACCTTCTTTATATTTTCAATCCGAGAAGTACAGCTGATCGTGGAGTAAGAAAATGATATATAATACACTCTACTCTGAGCTGCAGTGCTTGTTCTACTATGGCTTTTACATCAAAAAGGACTCTTTGATCCTCTTTACGACTGGTGGGAAGATCATTTTGAGACCGATAATCAGAGTAGCAGCAGGGATATCCGGAGGCACAAAATTGATCTTGATCACCCTCGAATTCATGTTCATAAACATCATGAGCATCCGAGGCACCATAAGCACAGTGCTCAGTATAGGCGACGAAGCATTTACAATGAACGAAGGCATAACCACTCCGACAGAGAGACTGATTACAATTACTATCTGCATCATGTTCACAAGGACAGGCACAAGCACAGCCGCAATAAGAATTTAAGTACTATTCAGCAGCGGAAAGAGGAAAGAGAGACTATGAAAGGATTGTTAAAAGCAAGCAGACATTATGCAGAGAAGCAAGATGAATTTATCAAGCGCAAACGTGGGCTGCTGAATGACACAGAGTTCTATCAGCATGCAAAGCGGAGAGAATAGTGGGGCTAAAAATGGTATCATCTATAATATTTTTAATTCGTTTCACAGAAATTTTGGAGAACCTCAATTATTTAGTTTATTTTCCTCTGATTTTTTTTCTTCTTTTTCTATCTGGGTGTGGGGGGAAAGTTGGGGTGATATGGAATATATGCAAATCGAGTTTCAGGGGGGGTTTTCTTTTGGTAAAACTGAACGACAATGAAGCATTTACACTATTTCGTACATGTAAATCATCATCCTGATGAGTTTATTGTATATTGATATTCTTTAACCTTTTTTTTCCCCTCTTCCACAATTGTACGTCGAGAGAAGTTAAAAGCACAAAACTATGCATGTGGTACTGGGCAAACCTATGTCATGGTTGTTGTATGAGAGACCTATATAATTGTCCCCCACACTTGTACTCTGTGACTGTTTCTTGACTAATATCCTCTGCAGATTGAGACCAATGATCTTAATGGACATATATGAGGCCACGTTGGAACCTTTAGCATGGTGTCTCTAGCCACACAAATGACTAGCCTGTGCATTACTTACCTTTGATTATGCAGAGTTGTTTACTGTTTTTTCCTGTTTCCTCGCATCCTTCTTTGCAAGCTGAATGTGAAAGCCTTCAGGAAATTGCAAGCCAGGAGTTCGGACAATATTTCCTCCTCTGATTGGTTTCCACCTGGAAGTTCAGATGTAAAATAGGTTACTTTCTCTCTGTCTCTGTCTCTCTGTCTCTCTCTCTCTCTCTCACACACACAGCAGTTTTAGGACAGTTACCTGTACTTTGTTACCAAACAATGGAGAAACACAGCCATTTGCACCTTAGTAAAGTCTGTTCCGACACAGAATCTCATGCCGCCACCGAAAGCCATGAAATGTTTGGATGCGCCATTTAATTCCACTCCCTATACCACCAATTTTCAGTGAAGTTGAGAAATAAGAAGATTGATTAATTGGTCTAAAGTCAAATTTAAGCTTAATTCATCTTGAGTAGCTGGCTGCTTGCAGCAAATTGCAATTGAAAGGTTTAAAAAATATGACCCACCTCCCATCTCCAGGGATTGAAAGCAACAGGATTTTCATATTTTGCTGGGTTCAAGTGTACAGCTGGGGGACATACCATAACCGCCCAACCTGCTGGAATTGTATATCCTGCAATATTGATGTTTACATATTATGTCATGTTCGACCTGTTTTTGTTTGCATGAATGAATATCTAGTAGTCCTGTATAATGTGAATGTATACCTTTAAATTGTATATCTCTCAATGCTTTTCGGAAGATCCCTGGAACTATATTTGCCAGTCTAACTGTTTCATTTATGAACTACAAGTCGAACTTGTCAATACATAGTGCAGAGCTACATATAGGAACAATATGTTGTAAGAAAAGGACTGAAATTGCCTGAACTACCTGGAATGTAAATGTCATTGATTTGTATTCTTTCCAGGAAAGTCCAGAATCAGCATTTTCCCGCTGGTTAAGAATTGCCTCATGCTCTTCCTGAGAGAGCGTGTCAGATGATGGGGGTTAAGTCACATTAAAGTTTGTGAAAGCAATTTAATGATCTTCAATTTCGAAATTTGAATTGCTATACGAACCGTCAGTTGTCTCAATACCAGAGGGTATTCTGAAAGAAACTTAACGGCCAAAGTTATAGCAAGGGAAGTTGTTTCAAAGCTGGCAAACAGAAGCACAAACATCAAATCCAGAGCAATTTCCTCTGTGAGAATTGTTCCCTCTTTTTGAAGCTCTTCGAGGACATAATCGAAAAAATCACTTTGCTGATTCCTGGGCATTGCCCGTCTTTCCTGTAACATGTTCTTAAGCATCCTCATTGCCCTTTTCCTACCCTGAGAAAAAACATGAATACTCAAGACCAAGAAACATAGGAAATTAATCTTTACTCAGCTTCTGCAGTCGGAGGAAACCAATTCAGGACATGCATGACACTAACTATTATGGCGGATTTTGGTTCACCTGCAAACATTTGTGAAAAGCCGTTCCGGGAACGTTCAAAGGGAAGGAGATCAATCCCTGAATGAATGCAACGAAGTTGTCCCTTAGATTCTCCGAAGAATTATCCGCATCATAACTTATCAATTTCTTTGCAGTCAGATCAAAAATCATCTGCAAAAGACCAAACTTTTTATGTCAAGATTTGGGAAAATTTAAGGAAATTATTAACTGTTGGTTCTTTAATGAAAAGAATAATAATGGTCAGGAGCCTGAAATAATTACACTGGCTGTTGCATCTTTTAGTTCAACAGTGTCCGCACATGACCACTGGTGTAATCTTCTGTTCGCTGCCTGTTCAACCTCAGGGAGCATCTTTTTAAGACTTTCAGGACCAAAAAGATTCAGCACCATGTTCTTGAGGTACTTGTACATGAACCCGTGCAAGGAACCCACATTCTGTCGTCCGAAAATCTCTGTAAACGTTTCTGGGTACCAGCTTTGAAACAATCGTCCTTCTTGTTGGAAGACAAAGTAATTGAGATCCGGGTCAGTGGATATCACAATTGGTCTTCCCACCAAGTTTGTCCTGAATATAGACCCAAACCTGGAAAAGTAAAAAATGTGTTATGTGCAGAAGAAGGAGAACAACAAGAAGAATAATGCAGTACTTTAGAAGTTTACCTATCCATCCTTTCTTTGATGAATGGAGGAATATCAGAAGAAGTGTTTGGAGCAAAGAACTGAAACGTCTCTCCAAGGAGTGGCAAGCCCATAGAACCTGGTGGTAGTTTTCCTTTGCATCTGGGATTTCTCCAGCTGTAAACCCAATGTGTGATGATTATAATTATCAAAGCTCCAATGAACAATGCCCACATCTTGCCTTTTGTTACTACTAATTGAAGCTCTGAAAAGATCTTGAATTGCAAAAAAAAAGAAAAAGAAAATATAAGCAATGGGGGATCGACTTTTGCTGTACCCAACTCCCTTTTTGACCGAATGAGAAGAGTTTAATGCAGGAAACGTGGGGGAGAATAGACAGGAAGGAGCAGAAAGTGCTGGCATGTATCTTAGCAACCAGGATGATACCTTCTTAAATAGGCAGGCCAGACTTTCAAAAAATAACATAAAGTTTTCGGTTTTCCTATTGGAGATACAAATTACAATGTCTTTTGTCAACGCAGCTAGCTACAAAGTTGCATGATTACGTGATGCAAGGCTCTCCCCCCTCTCTTCTCTCTCTCTCTCTCACACACGCATGCACGCACGCAAACACAGAGTGGATGATTTGTTTGGTTATGGTGAAAAGTATCTCCAACATTAAAAATAAAAAAAACACGAGCAGAATTATGGCCATTTTTTAAGGAGATTTTGCAGGAACAGAAGAGCTTACACCTAGATTTGAAGGATTTGCCTGGCCAAACTATAATTGTGAATTCAATAGTCCATTGAATACTTAAAAACTCTAAAATCTAATGTGCTTTCACAAGTTTGGAAATCTTCCCAATATCCAAGCTGAATACTATAGTATCTATGTAACGAGGATGATGCCATGAAAGATGCCATGCCACACACATATTCTTTCTTGTGTTTTTCAGAATCATATCTCTTCCTAGATCTTCTTCTAGCTGTAAGCATTATCTTATATTCCTTATTGTCAGACTCGTAATCTAAGTGCATACATCACAAGCGATTTCATGATTAATGTTCTAGAAAATGCATGCAAATTAATATTCTTTATCTATGCTTTCATGTTGATCTTAAAATTTTTTGGTCACAGATAGCCGGTAAGCTAATCTAGTTGATCAGGTACTGACGCATGATTTCCAACACACATAGAGCACCGTCCCGGCCATTGAGCCACGGACTCCACTCCACTCCCATGCGAGAACTACCTCATACAACAACGTAGGTAGGTCTCATTCTCATCATGTGCAATTCCTAATTACACTACTACACATGATACTTGTTACTATTTTTCACCACATATTTGAGGAAGTACTTTCACGTGAATGCCTAAGATCAGGCCGATGATGGGATTGATTTAGACAATGGGAAATTATAAACATTGGAATCCCAAAAGTTTGTCTGAAAACGAGTTTTGTGACTCCTATAACATCGTGTCATAGCTGTCACGTACAGGATGGATGAGAATGCAACCAGGAACAGGCTCAATTACACCCCATTTTAGCTTATTTTTTTCATAATTCCTAATGAGTTCAGACACCTCTAAAGTTGTTGTTTTATTCCAATTTTTTTTAGTTTGGTAATTATTTTTTCATTTAAGGTTCTCTTTAGTGCGGAAAGTTTGAAGTGGTCGAATGGGTTCTTTAAGAGGATGACAAAGATTGCTTAACTGCTTGACATGGGCTTGGAAAGGTCTCCTTGTGGGGGTGCACAGTGCACACTACTGACAGCTAAATTAGCTTTTATATATATTGCGATGAATAAAGAATGAAAGTTGTTGCTAAAATGTCAAGCTTTTTGTTCTCTAAACCCTTAAGATATGGTTTTTCCTCTCATTTGAATAGAATAATTTAAGGTTTTTTTTTTGTGATACCATTGGAAATTTCTCGTTTCTGGTGGGGGGTGCCTGTAAGTTGGCTGTCTATCTGTCTTAATTATACAAAGGTTGCAAATCTGATAGTCCGCATCTGGAAGATCGATTACATACCTAGATTCCATTGGATGTGCTGACTTCATCCTTCTCATCTTTGTCAGCTGATCCGACGGTTCAGATTAATGATAAGAGTTGACTTGGAAAATCTTACAAAGACGACGTACGAGATCATCTGATTGGTTGATTAGTTGCTACGCCCACTTCGGATGTAGAACACGTGTCTGTCTCTGAGGAGGTCTCGCAGTCAAATTACCTTTAAAACCAGATTAATTCATCTTAATTGGAAGGTAGCATGCATTGCAATGCCGACCAACTAATGGATTTATTTATTTATTTTATTTTTTAAGTTGGAAGATAATTTGTAATGTCAAGTTAAAGCGGGAAGTCTTATCCTTTTGATCTTCTTGCTTTATAATTTGAAATCCAAGGTACTCAGAAACATGAAATACTTTTATTTTATTATCAAATGTCATATCATTAAAAATTAGTATTTAAATGAACAAATTTAATTATAAGACACCGGCCTATATATATATATATATATTTCCGAGCTACCTAAATAATGTTTCAATGAGTAATGTTATTCTTTTCTCCAACGATGTTATGACACGTTATTGCTACAGTATATGTATACATTTGGAACATAATAGTGATAATAATAATAATAATAATAATCATAATAATAATAATAATTAATTTTATACTGAAATACATTTGGAAGACATTTTGGTCTCATTTCAAAAGGGTATATAGTACTGATCATGAGTTAGTGCACCTACATCTCCATAAGTACCCCCCCCCCTCTTTTTCTAGATAAATTCCATTAATAAACAATTGGAAATAATTACTAATTGCTTAAAATTAGTTACCGATAAAATGGGTGAGATCGACTTAATTGCTAAGCACGTGTCATAAATTATTAGTACTTTGAAGTCAGTACTAAGTATAATTAACTTGACCTGTAAGTTCATGCACCTTGGTTTTGGATGATCAATCTAATTATTTCTAATGTTTTTTTAGTTCTTTTGAATAGTTTTGCCCTTATAATGTTATATGCTTTCTAGTACTTTATTTTGGTTACGTTTTTAATAATGTAACATTCCCAAGTTATTAAATTTATTATTAAAGTATTTTTTTTATCATAAATGAAAGTTTTCAATAAAATTATAGGACATCATCCTTGAAAAAAAAAATCTAGATACATTTTAGAGAATTTCTTTAAAAGACGCAAATGTTACCAATAACCCGATATTGACACGCATGCCAAGTCACTTGCACATGTGAACACTTGGCATGATTAATTATGTGTGAAACCTAACTGTAGACTATATAATATCCTATCAATAAAATGATAGGATATCGTTCTTTAAAAAAAAATCCTAACTATATTTTAGAGAGTTTCTTTAGATGATACAAATGTTACTAATAACCCCGATGTGACACGCATGCCAAGTCACTTGCACATGTGAACACTTGGCATGATCAATTATGTGTGGAACCCAAATGTGGACTATATGATACATATGAGATATTAATTAAAGAAATAAAAGAATATGCTAGCTAGTTTATGCAAATTAGAACCAAACCATTTCTTTGATCAAGATGGTTGAATATTGGAATCAAACCGTTTGGAGTAGAATTAGGCAAGATGAGCATGCATTGTTTAAGATGATCATTAAAGAAAAAAGAAGTGAAAAAGGTGCATATATATATCATGATTCTCTAACCTTAATTTTCTCTTTAATTTCTAATATCTAATTTGTTTAAAGACATCATGTCATGAGTAACCTTAATTATGAGGAAGACGGCCATACTATAGTCGATAATTACTCTTACGTACTTTGACAAGTTCAGCTGTTTATAACATGAGTATAATTAGTTTCTTAAATAAGTTTCTGATCTTAGGTCACTTTCAGCTAGTCAAAAATTGCCCTTTGTTTTTGTTTTTTTTCAAATTTCCTCATTTTTATACTACGAAAAGAGTTGGTTCTCGTTTTGTTGTCTTCAGTGTAGGGTTTGACCTTTAGTTCCAATGCAAGCAAGTCCCTGAACAAAGCTAGCTTCTATTAAACTCTCTCTCTCTCTCTCTCTCTCTCTCTCTCTCTCTCTCTCCGGGTTACGATGTATATGTTAGGGGTTGTCGTGGTGCCACGTTCACGTTTTATCATTTTCCAATGTTTGTTATACATTTTTTTGAGTGAGTTTTATTGGTTCTGAATAATTTAATGAGGTGGTATTGTCTATTAATCTTTATATTTTTTTCAGTATGATAAAAAATGCTATATTATATATATATATAGTATGATGAAAGTGGAATGAGAGTGGGATTTATAACATTATTCATTTAATAAATATGGTAAATAATTACGTATATATCTGCATATAAATTGGGAAGAAAGACGTGACGGTTTGATACATTTATTTGTTTTTCATAGAAGAAATGTTGCCGTCACAAATTTTTTTTTATAAAAATAAATTTATAAATTGACATAATTTCATATAATATATTATATATATTTAACAATAAAAATAACTTTACACTGCAACATACGGCATACCAATTTATAGATTTATTTTTACAAAATAGAGGAAAGCATTTATGGAAGTAACTTAGTCAAAGTCAGATCAGTAAAATATAAATTATAAAATCCTAATTATCTTCGGTGAGTAAGCTGATGTTTCGAAGAAGCTCCCCCGGCTTCATAACTTGTTCCCACTTTTTATTTTATTTTATATATTTTCATTTTCTATTAACTAGGCTAGTAATTTACACATTTAAAAGTATTGAAAATTTGAAATTCTCTCTGTCATTTTTTTTTTTTCATTTCCATTTATTTAGATTTTTGGGTACTTAAAGTATCTTAGGGAAAAAAAAAACCCATATTAACTGAAAATATTTTTTTAAGGAAGATTACTGACCAATACTGTTCATGGTTTTGTTCAATCACGATGCTAAAAATCCGTTTCTGAATGTCCAATTCTTTCCCTAATAAGCAAGTTTTTTTTTCCCATAAAAATAAAGAACCGAGGCGAGTACCATCATTTTTTGGCCCCCCCCCCCCCCCCCCCCCCCCCCCCCTCCCTTTCCTC
>QEOT01005809.1:83007-105232 GCA_003123785.1 Pterocarya stenoptera
CTACCCCCAAAAAAAAAAAAAGTGTCAGTCTCCAATATCTCTCGCCTAACAAGTATAAAACGTGTGTTGAATAAACAAATAGAGCATATTGAGCCAAGCAAAGCTGTAGATGCTGTCATCCATGACCTATACTGACCTTCATAAATTCTTGGGGCCTCGGAAACATGACCCCCACCTGGTTGCCCATGTAAAATTGTATTATATATTCAAAGCCTGGCTTGTTTAACAATCCAAAATTCAATTTAGGTTCATGTATGCCATAATATCGCGCAAGATATGTTTTTGTGGTCGCACCCTAGGGCACACCACACTAATAACCTAATGCAAGAATATTTGTGAATTGTTACGGTAAAAAGGGTAAAAAAAACTCTTAACAGGGATGTCCCTATATGCCATTTTGACCACCTATAGGCTATACGTTACCAATATAGCTAGCTTTGCGACTTTTGCTTTGTCCAAGAGAAATTTATAGGGGTTCGTAGATGTTGGATTTGTATAATTAATTATTTCTATCAACTGTCAAACAAGGAAGTATAGGAAAGAAATTGCAAGTTTCATATGGATTAGATCACAAAGAACCACAATCTTCAAGGCGGTCCAAAAACGTCGCTTGGCAGCTCATCGTGATTGGGCATGCCACGGTCGCGGAAGTGATGGCAAGAGGCACATACGAGGTTTTAGGTAGTTAGGGAAGAAGACAAGTTGTAAATGCTCCTTAAGCTGCTTGTTCGTTAGTTAGCATGCTAGAGATGTCATAACCATTGCAAAAGGATGATACTCTGAAAGCTGCCACTGGGCGTTTACACTGCACAGGGCGAATACAAAAAGAGCCTTGAGAATCCAACAACATAATTTACACTGGAAAATGATACTCTGAAACATTGTTATCTAGTTAGTTAATCCTACAAATCTGAAAGCTGCCAAGTAAAAAGCATTTCACGAGAATGGCTATGGCGTCCGATCCATCATGAGAGAGCTTTGCAATTGTGTCTATGAGAAGTAAAAGATGACGGCCATAGCAGAGCTGCCACTGCAATTTTGGTGGCTGTTAAACTCCAAAGCACCAAACCGAGCGATCAGAAATATGCATACAGTCGCAAGAAGTGCTCAATTTTTGCCATCTTGAATCTCTGTTAGAGGCTTTCTCAGCGTTCTGTCATGATTGAGCATGGCGCTTACACTCTCAACCACCAAAATAATCTGCAGAGAAATGGCAAGTATCAAATAAACTTCTGTCAAGTACATGGCAGAGAAATGGTGATGACCAACTTATGTCAAGGCTCAACTAAGCTATAAATGGCAAGTATGAAATAAACTATATGTGAGCTTTTTTCTTCCAACAGCAACTGCAATTCTCAATAGACTTACAGTATCAAGTTCACACCAAATAAAGAATAGAGTGATTACAAATAAACAAACCTGCAAGCAAGCATAAGCCATTGCCGTTGCAAAGTAGAAATTTGCGTTGCCGGTGCCCTGCAATTTTAATTAAACAATTCAACATCTGAAAAAGAAATATATATATTCATTTGACTCTTGGATCAGCTTTAAAGAGCCATACCCTCCATATCCACAGGTTGTGCATCACAGGGCTAAGGAGAGAAACCCCAACATAACCACAGAACAGGAAGAAAGAGAATTGCATATCTGCATGTAACGGAACCTAGAAAGTTAAGACACCAATCCATGTCTAACTAGGTCAGTAAAAAAGAGAACCTGCTAACTTGCCTGCAAGCTCGTTAACAAACAACCCCAACAAACCCAAGTAGAGAGCTGAGTCTCCAACCTAATTGAATCATAAACATAAAAGAGGCAAGGGAAGAGCTACTTAGCTTCTAAATATAACATTAAATCAGGTAAATGAACAGTAAAAAAGTATATAAAGAAACCCAATTAAGTATTTGTTACAAGGGCTAATAGGGTGATTGTTGCACAGATCAAGAAAAGGGGGACAAAAGGCTTCTAGAAACAAGGATGAGAGTGAAAACAAGAAATTGAAATCTGTGAAACCTTTTTGGAAGTTTGTATTTCTGTCATAATTTGTATCAGTAGCTGGTTTTCTGTGTTTGGTCTTGTATTTAGGCACCATGAAGATATGGGTAGAAGCAGATAACAGGAGAGGAAGCGTCGAAGAGTTTTCTCCTATTTGTGAGGTGTCTTTGTAAGAGAGATTCTATAAACCTCTTTAATATTTCAGAACAAAGAATAATGCCAACCATGCGATATATCAACAAGAGTGAACACATAACATGCCGAAAAAAGTTACATTTCCATCGACTGAATCAGTTTCAGTAAATTTTCTTTCAATTTTCTCTGTCAGAATCTTCTTTCATAATTTTTTTTTTATCAGTAAACAAATTTTATTGATAGAAATAGGCATAGCCCAAGTACACGGAACATATACAAGAGCAACGCATACTCATGATTGTCTAGAGATACAAGGAAGTCATGGAGAATCTTCTTCCATTATTTCAATTGTTCATTATCTAATTAAAAGGATTTCGTACATGCATTAAATTCCAAATGATGGTAAAACTTAGCTTCCTAAATTGTGAGGGACCGCACTCTACTTGCCAATTCAAGCTTCACAGTGTTCTTCAAGTGTTTCAGTATTTTGGATGTTTGTGCAGAAGTAATATTTATTTAACATACCTAAGATCATAACTTAAGATCTCTTTTTGTTCTGGGGCAATAAGAAACAAAAGAGAAATTTCACCGTATCTCTGGGGGTCAAACTGCAGAAGAAAATCTATAGTTTTGGTAAAAGTCAAACTTGAATTAAATCAGGAAAAACTTACTGAAGGATAAGACTTGAGCATTGAAGAGATCGCAATGTACACAAAAGCCAAAAAGCAGGGGCGATGTTTCAGTCGTATGGCTAATGGCAGCATCATAAACAGAATATTCCCATGGAAAACTATCAGAAAGAAGTTTCTGAAAAAATCGAAAACTTCCGCAAAGAAATACCTGCGGTAGAACATTAGACAGATGATTATACACAAGTCTGACAACTTCACGATTATGCCACATTACATCAAATTTATTTTCAGGCTCACCATAGAACACCAATATTAGGAGACAGATCTTGCACAGTGAGCATGAACCCATATGTTCTGCAAAAGAACCCGTGCATATAGGAAAACTCAAGACATCATAGTAAACAACAAAGTAACAAATTTTTAAAGCAAGAGATCCAACTTAAGCAAATGACTATATATTATCCACAGGCACGATATGAGATGTATTAGGGAGCAACAGATATTGGTAGAACATTGAATCTCAACTCTCGAGCAGAAGATTTGTTTAGGAATACGATCAAAGGGATTGATTGGATAAGTCATGTCAAGTGCCCGACTTATACGGTCGAATTTTTTCCAGACTCTGTAGCAGTCAGCCAATTATTTGTTTCTTGACCCAGCAAACAACTCACCACCTCATGTGACATGTATATATCTTATTTTGCACATCATTTAGAAACACTGAAAAGAACTTGCAGGGGGAACGTTCTGTATTTGCTGCAAGTACTGCAATATCACAATGCAGAGTATCAACACAGATTATTAGGATATACAACACATACCTTTTAAACAACTCCCAGAGGCCACCATACTGTTTAACAGATATGCCACATAGGACTAACACATAGACTGACCACAAATAAGTCCAACATAAGAAATGAATGACTGGTCTCCATGAGAATACATGCGGTACTTCTGGTCTATGTACCACTTCCTCTCGCTCACAGCATCTATCATTTGGGGGATTATCTCCAACTTCAACAGTTCTTCTTTGCAGGAACAATTTCCTAGGAGGAGTATCTGGGCCATATCCTAATAAAAGAATCATCTGGAACAAAAATAAATTATATAAAAAATATTAATTTCATTTATTGGAAATTTGAAAAAACATGTGCATGTGTTATTTGAAGGATTTTCCGTTTCCATCAAACACAATATAAGGCAGAAAGAAAGACATACCGGAATAATCAGAATTGCAGGATACAGGGATAGATGCGTTGCTATAACCCATCCAAAGGCTGCCAAAGGAGCTTGTCCTGCATTCCATAATAAACACATACTTAAAAACAAGCAAAAAATTACATAAGAAACAAGTCTCAAATATATCTTCATCCATTTCTAGGACAAATGCTAATAATCCCACTAGGAAAATTTCATATCATGGAAAAGTTTCATGAAAGAGCAATCAGAAAATAATACTGGCAAGAAGAATTGCACCTTCTTCATCTGGTTTGAATGTTCTTGTATGGTACAATACTACATAATATGCCCCTCAACTTTTTTCAATAAATCAATTCATCATTACTCGATAGATTAGAGATTTACATTAACTCTACAGACAATTCAAAATGCCATGCAGTCATAAGATGATTGCAAATCAATGCATGTGTATGTACAATTTCCATTTTTACAGGCACTCATCAGTGCACTACTAGGCAGTGGAGATAATCTTTTGTAATAACATCCTAAATTCTTTATCACTTTATGCTGCAGGAACAGTTCCCAGGTGGGGCCTCTTGCATAGGAAACGCCTATCATTTGGGAGCCTACAGGATTTGAGTGAATGAACAATATCTTCAACCACTTGACCGTTAATGGCCACTTGAGCCAATTACAGCAAGCCTAGGCCCCAAGTATTAGCAAGCATAAATCATTAATTGCCACATCCACAAGTATGCCAGGCAAACATCAAAAGAAGTCTTGGAAAAAGCAACGTGAGGATCAAATTCAAAAATGTTCCCAGACAACAAACATGAGAGGAGCATAGAACATCACACCACAAGAAGAGATTTAGTTTTCTCCCTCTTAATTCCCTTGTGTGTGTGTGTGGGTGTGCATGGTTGGAAGGGTGGGGGTGGGGAGGTAACTACTATGATCACAGAGGAAAATACAGTTCTCGTGACCAGCTTGAAAGGAAAAGTTGCTAAGTTAGCCTCAGAACTGTAAACAAAAAATGCACAATGCAATAATTGTTATCATCTTACGTTTACATGCTCCATAAAGGGACAAAATGATGGCAAGATTTTCAATTGGGGATGTTGACAAACCCACGCATGCAACTATTGTGAAAGGATTCCACAAGTACACAAGTGCGGCAATATCTCCAGAAGGAATGATCTCTGCAACAAATATGAATAATGCAGTTCATCAGCTTAAGAAAGATGAGAAGGGGGCAATTTGGAATAAAAATTAGTTACTGATATAGGTGGCATAAAAAAATAAGTTCCTAATAAACACACCATAGATCACTAGGTCTATTTGGAAAGGAATAAGTAGGGGAAGGGACTTGGACTGCTCCAACAGTCAACCCCCCAACCTGTAATGCTTCCAAATTTCTTTAATTTTCCTCTATACACTCAAGAGAATTAAAAGATATAACAATGAGAGGTAAATTAAGTGGCCTAAACAGTGTGCTATGATGAAAATTCATTGTAACCTATTCAAA
Source organism: Pterocarya stenoptera (assembly GCA_003123785.1). Taxonomy (NCBI): domain Eukaryota; kingdom Viridiplantae; phylum Streptophyta; class Magnoliopsida; order Fagales; family Juglandaceae; genus Pterocarya; species Pterocarya stenoptera. The sequence goes on from QEOT01005809.1 coordinate 88,471, forward strand.
ATACTTCAGTAACATCAATCTTCCAGCACCATTTCAGCTGATAAAGAGTCATGCTGTAAATGAAACGATTGAAAAGTTAAGTTTGCCCTTTGTACATGTATAAACCATCAATACTCTCCAAATTTAATTATGCGTTCTTCGGGTAGCTATAATATCCATCAAATGCACAAATCATTTTTATCTTTCATCTCGACATCAAAACATCTATATGCTAAATCTGTGAACATGTCATTTCTTTTTAAACTGCTTGATTCAGTCCTCTTCACTGTCCTCGTATCAAGACACCCTTTATCTAAAATAAATTAAAAATCTTCCAGCAAATCCTATAGGTATCTTGCTCTTTAACTCTTACAACTACCTGGCTTTTCTGATAATTTAACATGGCCTAGAAGTTTCAAACTCCGAGTATATTCCATCTGAAGATTCTGACCGGTAGCACGAATGAGCATTGCATTGACAACATCTGCAATCACGAAAACCAAACTGTATCCAAAGGTGTTGATATTAAATGCCTCATCAAATGTACAATACAAGTTAATATAAGGAAAAAAGAAATACGAGTAACAGCAATGTCAGCTTGAAAAGGAGATTTCACAAATAAATCAGACAGAAGTAATTTCACCCATATTGATGCAAGTTGGTAGTCACTGTATAATTACCGCAATGCTCACTAATACAGTTAAAATTATGAAAACACCGAAAGCAATGGCAGAGATATTGAAGTCAGGCAACTTCACAGGCAAACCACTCCCCTTTAACTAAGATAGAGTAGCCACGCTGTTCACCAATAGAGTTCTTTTTTAAAAGTCGGTGTTCATTAATATTGTTAGAATTATGAAAACACCGATAGCAAAGGCAGGGACAATGTAGTCTGGCAACTTCACAGAAAAACTCCGCTTTACCTAGGATACATACGGCCTCTAGGGCTGGTTAACATGTTCAAATGGTTCATATTTAAAAACAGCACAGACACACACGTACAAACACAGAAACACCACCAAGCAAAACAAGAGCACCAGACCCCAAAACCAGGCCACTGAATGAAAAAGTGTTGACGAAGAGGTGCTACAACAAAGAATATGTATATAAATAGAAAACTGTGTCACGTCATCACCACATGACACTTTCAAGCACATTCAAAGTGTCAAACTAAGATCCAGGTGCACAAAACTGCAACCGTAATCTATTCTTTTAAGTAGCACTTATCACTAAGATTGGATTATTGAAATTTAAAACATAGGACAACAAACAGTATGAGAATGAATATATGATCCGAAGAGAAAGAGGCAAGCGACACACTTTACCTGCATAAAAGGTGATCGGGTTGCCCTTCAATTCTGCACTATCCGATAAATAGTTCAATAACTTTATTAGCACTAAAGGAATTGATTGCATCGACACAATTTAATTGATTCAACCAACATACTTCAAAAGTATCTAAGATTTCATTTGGATCCAAGAATCTATCTTTTTTTACAGCGGAACGGTTTCCATTGATATATGGCTTATACAATTTCACTTTAATTTCATAACTCAATCTAGTTAGAACCAAACCACCAATTATAACTCAAACCGTGTTTGAGATCAGGCGTTCTTTGAAGCGAATAGAAGCATATCAAACCACGTAGATTCATTTTGCCATCACAGGAACGTATAAGCGAATGTAGTACCTTTTGACCGTGAGTGGCCCAAGGAGTGAAAGTAGCAATGGAGAACCATGGTACATAGATCCTGTAAAACAAAAACACGTAACTAAAATAAGTATAAGGAAAATAACTCAAACTTAAGATCATTTTAAGACCGAAAGAAAAAATAAATGATAATAAACCTGCGTAGGGAGACATTGATAACTGCTTCAACCAGTATCCCTCGGCCACTGCAAAAGAGATAATATAGAAAAAAATTGCGATTAAGCTATAGATCCAAGCACGGAGCTAACGGTGTAAGCTACAGACAGAGAAAGAGAGAGTACGGCGGCGGAGGCTGGTGAGTGGGGTGGAGACTTCGCGGCGAGAAGCGAGATTGAGGTTTTTGGGGAAGTATATAAGGACGAGTCTGAAAATGACTGAGGCTATCACCCAATTCCAAAACCATAGCTTCTCCTTCTTCTCCTTGCTCTGCTCTTTAGGCCCCATTTCTCGCAGTTTTTCTCAAACTGGTCAGAAAGACCAGAGAGCAGATTTCGAGCTTCGAGGGGGATCTACCTCAGCGGAAAGGACGTCGTCGTTTAGACTTTAGACCAACTACGGGTAGTAGGGTACCGCATTTTATTTTCGACTGATAAATGGAGAACATTTTTTTACAACTCATTATATTATATAACTATAATTTAAGGAGAAATGTAATTTATTATTTTCACACACACAGTACATCAATATGTGATTTATTTTTTTATTTTTTTATTTAAATATATATATTTACATATCAATATGTGTGCTTAAATATAAATATAAAAATAATGAATTACATATTGATGTGTGGTGTAAGAGATAATAAATATAATTTTTCATGTTTTAAAATAAGAATATTTATGTAAAAATAATGTTATTTTATAAATTATTTTAGCAAAATGCCACCTCATTTAAAACATAATTGTATAAGTGGTTGTAAAAAGAATTGTATATCTATCTTTTGATGTGAATAACGTCATTTTAATAGTAAAATGTAATTTTAAGATTTAAATTTTAAGATTTTTTAAAATTAAATTAAATTATATAAACATGAAAAATTCTTAGGATAAACCACTGTTGGCAGTAGCTACTTTTGTATATAATATATAGTTTTATTCAGACCGTCCATCTCTTAAAGTTGAAATTATGAGAGAAAAAATAAGAAGAGGAGAAGAAGCCACATAGTGAGTACAAAATGTACATATAATGACTTCTCTCTAACATTACTCAATAAACATTAAGTGTGATATGTACGGCAGCTTATAAGTAAAAATCTACCTTCATAAAATTATGAGTTCTTAGACAAAGAATAGGCTCGACTGATCAAGTCTGACCGTTCTATTTGCAAAATCTGCTTTTTTGTGTAAATTGAGATTGAATTCAGTGTCAGTTAGGGCTCAAGTAATTAAGCGATTATATACATATATATATACAATAAATAATTTAATTTTTTCAACTCACAAAATAAAAATTATATTAAAAATTATATTTTAATAATATTTTATTCAACTTTCAACTCTCATCCCATCTCATTTCATCTGTATAACCAAATGAGACCTAAATTTTTTTTTTTAATTTGTTTTCCTTTCATACCAACATAAATATTCTACTAGAACGTATTAAAAATGGTTGGTGAACAATTGATAGGGGAGCCTGAATGTCGATAGATAAAATATGGACTCTAGACGCGCAAGAAACCCTACTTGAAAAGTTTAGCCTACCTTAATTTCTTAGTAATTATTGACAACACTACATGCAAGCTCTAAATGCATAAATTTTCCACAATTTTTTTTCTCCATTTTTTTGGTGATGGAATATACTTTTTTATTAAAAACAATATGCGCAAAATTTGTATATTTGAAATTTATATATATCATTATTATTTTCTTTGTTAAGAATTCGTAAATGAGTTCTTCTACAACCACCGATTCTTGCTCCCAATACATTCTCCCGACTGACATGGCATGTGATTTTATTTTTAAAAAAATCAAAGAAAAAGGAAGGAAATCGATCTGCTTTTAGCCTTTCAAAAAGCCATCTGATTTGCTCGATATCGAAGCACGCACACTTCTCCTTCCATCTGACACCGGCCTATAGTCCGCATGTCCATTTTCAATGCAATCTTCTGAGTAGCTCCATTTTCGGCTCTAGTTAACCAATATCGTTGTCTTCTAGCATATCTAGTAAGCTCTCTACATATGTGAACGAAATGAAACTCAAAAAATTAGTTTTAACTTGCATAGCACGTTCCTCTAAGCAAAAGCAATGTTTTTGCCCCATTACACCTAGAAAGCAATCGATTATGTAATCCACCATGCAAAAAGACTTGGCTAATATTTTCTACTAACTAAAATCCTCTGCAATTAACCAAAAGGAAAAAAGAAAAATACTTTTAATCAATGAATGTTTATACAATTGAAATACAGTCATTCGATTGAACATAAGAGCTAAAGATTAAAATTTTGCATAAACAAAGGATTTGGAAAACCAAATCAAATTCAAATTCGACAAAAGGGGAAAAATAAGAAAAGTTTAAAAACAAAAGGTGGGTCGAAATGAAGTTGTACCATGAGCTCCGCAAACTGCTCGCCAGAATCGAAATCCATGGATGTGATGGCAATTTCAACAGTGGAGGCTGCCGGAGAGTCATGGTCTGGGAGCTCAACGACTGGTAAGGGCTTGAAGGAAGAAGAAGAAAAAGAAGAGGCGGAGGAGGTGGTGCTCGGTGTGACATGTCTGAAGTGGTTTTGGGGCTAAAGTGATTTGAAGGAGTAAGCAAGGAAGACCAAGTTGGCTAGTTCGTGACCGTTGATGAAGTATACGCTCGAGATTAGTCAGTGCATGGACAGAAGAATTCTAGAAGACTTTTACTTGACTTTTATTTCTATTTGTGTTTCCGTTTAAGTACAATAAGTGGTGAAATGCTATTAGCTGTGATTTGTAATGTTGTGAAGATGGGTAACGGTATACAAGACTCTAATTAGTTACCAGTACCCTCAAAATAGGGAATAGGTTCTGTCAGTTTCTTTTATGCAGAATTTCAGTAGTAAAGTTCTAATTCCTTCTCTCTCTACTTTTCTGGAGGCCCCTCCCCTCAAAGTGAGACCATAATTGTTATCATTGAGTTCTTACAAATTGGTATCATAAAGCCCTCGATTCTCATTCAAAACTCCCACAATGGCTGACGACATAAGGATTAATCAGTTACAAGAAGGATTAAATTCCTTTAAGAAGTCAACGTAATCTCAATTTGGTACAATCCAATCTCAATTTCGAAATATTAAAGCTGGAATGTCAGCTTTCAAGCGCCAATCCGAAGCAGTCACTCAGCAGCTTGCCCTCCTTACAATGGAGTTGCAAAAGAATAACAACACCATGTCAGGAGAAGGCTCAAGCAGTCATCAAGAGCAAGCATTAGTTCCCACTGCAAGATAGGTACAAACCCGTTCAATTCGTTTGGATTTTCCTGTATTTAACGAAGAGGATCCTAATGGTTGACTCTACAAGGTAAAATAGTTATTTACCTTTCAAAACACCTTACCACAACACATATTACATTTGGTTTCATTTCATATGGAGATAGAGGAATTAGGAACCTTAGTGGATTGGGATGCCTTTGTGAAGACTTTGCTTGTGAGGTTTGGGCCTAGCTACTATGATGAGCCAATGGAGGCCATCACACGGTTAAAAGAAATTGGATCTGTGTAAGACTATAAGATCCAATTCAAAGCCTTATCTAATAGGCTTAGGGGCCTATCTGACCATTATAAACTCAATTGCTTTCTCAGCGGCTTAAGGGATGAAATTAGACTCCCGGTGCAAATGTTTAATCCACACAACCTGTTGACTGCATACAGCTTGGCTAAAATCCAGAAGGAGCATGTGGCTCTTTACAAAAAAATGGACTAGTGGCCACCTAACCCCAACCCAGAACTGGCAATCTTAAAATCACTCTAGAAAACCCAAGATCATTCCAAAAATCCCACAAAGAACTTGATACCCATCCAAAAAGTAAACCAAAGTCAAATGAAAGAAAGGCGTAACAAAGACATTTGTTATTTTTATGAGGCTAAGTGGAGTCCTGGCCAAAGTGTCAAAAACTCAAGTTATACTTAATAGAAGAAATATTTGAGTTAGTGGAAGAAGAGAACAACCTGAAGGGGGAAGTAGATGTTAGTGACTTGAATCAAGAGAGTCTAGCCCTTGACCTGGGAACTCTTAAAGGTAGTCCAGAAATTTCTTTGCACGCTATGCTGGGGTTTTCCAACCCCAAAACTATGAAAGTAATTGCTAAAATTGGCGCTATAAAAATTGTGATTCTTATCGACACAGGAAGTACACATAACTTTGTAGACTCTGGGGTGTTGCAGAAAACTAAATTATGGGTGGATAAGGCCACTAAAGTCCAAGTAACGGGGGCTAATGGAGAATTGGTGAGGAGTGAAGGGAAGGTGGAGCAGATTCCCTTAACAATCCAAAGGACTGCCTTCATGAAAGAAGCCTATATCCTTGGGTTGGCTAGTTGTGATATGGTCCTAGGTGTGGCATGGCTTCAAACCTAGGGGCCATTATTTGAGATTTTAAAAATCTAACGATGCAGTTTGTGGTTGAAGGGCAGCGTGTGGTTTTACAAGGGTTGCATAACTCTTAAGTTAATTGAAGAAGGGCGCTTACCAGATTGTAACATCTTAAAGAACAAGGGAATCCTACTGCATATGTTGAAGGCCAGTGACACTATTGGAAACCAACAACTTCCTGAAGCTATTCAACAACTCTTACTACAATTTCAAGATATATTTTTAGAAGCAAAAAACCTATCCCCACATAGAGCCTGTGACTAATCCATAATTCTACACCCCGGAACCAAACCTATCTCAGTTCGACCCTACCGTTATCATTTTTTTCAAAAAGATGAAATTGAAAAAATAGTCAGAGAACTCTTATCCACATAGGTGATCCAACCCAGCCACAGTCCCTATTCTTCCCCTGCCTTGTTGGTTCGTGAACTTGATGGCTCTTGGCGCTTATGTGTTGATAATAGGGCCCTCAATAATTCACTATTAAGGACAAGTACCCGATACCCATTGTGGAGGAGCTCCTAGATGGACTTTGTGGGGCAACCATTTTCTCAAAGTTGGACTTGAGATCTGAATACCACCAGATCCAAGTCAAGCCAGAAGATGTCTCAAAAATTGCTTTTCACACCCATGAAGAGCACTACAAGTTTTTGGTCATGCTCTTTGGCTTGACCAATATTCCTTCTACTTTTCAAAACTTAATAAATTCTATTTTTAAGCCTTATTTGAGAAAATTCGTCCTTGTATTTTTTATGATATTTTGGTGTACAACAGGGATGAAAAACAACATGTGCAGCACTTGCAATTCACCATGGCAACCTTAAGACAATATCAACTATTTGCTAAGATGACCAAGTGCAAATTTGGGAGTAGTGAAGTGGCATATTTGTGGTATTTCATATCTGCCTAGGGAGTTAAAGCAGATCCCGATAAGTTAAGAGCCATGGGTGAGTAGCCAACCCCATCTTTCCTTAAATCCCTTAGAGGATTTTTGAGACTAACATGATACTATAGAAGGTTCATCAAGGGGTATGGGGGAATATCGGCACCATTGACAAAACTTCTAAAAAAATAATGGTTTCACTAGAATGAGGAAGTTGAGAAGACCTTTGGAGATTGAAGGAGGTTGTGATAAGACCCCCTGTGGTGGCCCTTCCAAAATTTTCCAATCCTTTCAGCATTGAATGTGATGCTTAAGGAAGCGCAATGGGGGTTGTTTTATTACACGGGAGAGATCCCATAACTATCACTATTGTATTGCCTTGGCCTCCTATATATGGTTGCCTAGGAGGTTAAGACAATCTAAAATATAACTCTAATGAGTTTATATTTTTTTCAAATGTATAAATTTTAATTTATACTTTAAATTATATTATAATTTGGGTCTAAAAAATATTTTTAGACTAAAATTTTTTTTAAACAATAGGTTAAGCGGGGTGGGGGGTGGGGTGCGGTTTCAATCGCACCCCCCGGTAACGGGGCGGGGGATGGGGTATAAAACCCCTCCACTTGCATGGTGCGGGGCGGGGGCACCCCTACTATAGTTAAGCTTTGAAAGGAAGAGCCTTAATGATGTCAACCTGCGAGAAGGTTTGTTGGCTCTTGCTTCAACAATTAAGAGGTGGCAGCCTTATCTATTGGGGAGTTCACAGTAAAAACAGATCATAAAAGTTTGAAATCCCTTCTAGATCAGAAGCTGGGCACACCTATGCAGTAAAGGTGGGTGTCCAAACTCTTGGGATATGACTTTTTGGTTCAATATAAATAGGGTAAAGAAAATAGGGTGGCAGATGCCCTATCCTGAAGGGTGGAAGAGAATAAAGGTGCAGTGATGACACTTGCTATGGTGTCGGTGCTCGACTTGAGGCAATTAGATGAACTAAGGCAGTTGTACCCCACATATGTTAATCTAAAAGATTTATTACAACAAGAAAGGGAATGGAAGCTTAGTCATAACTATTGTTGCAGGGATGGCCTGCTATACTACAAAAGCAGATTATATGATGCCAATGATAGGCCCTTTAAAAAGAAACTATTGGAGCTGCTTCATAACAGCCCTAGTGGGGGTCACTTGGGCTACGAGAAAACAATACACAAGATTATGAGATAATTTTACTGGTCCTGTTTAAAGGCTGAAGTAAGGACTATATCTGCAATTGCAATGTGTGCCAATGTGTTAAGCCATAAAATAGTCTACTAGGAGGACTTTTACAGCCCCTAGTCAAACCCTCAAGGCCATGGACTAGTATTTCTAGGGACTTTATTAAGGGACTACCAACATCTCAGGGTTTTGACTGTTTGTTGGTTATTGTAGATCTGCTAACCAAATTCAGCCACTTTGTTCATTTGTCTCACCCTTACACAACATCTACCTTAGCCCAACAGTTCCTGAAACATGTGTTTAGACTACATGAGATGCCTACTGAGGTCATTTCGAATAGGGATAAGACCTTCACCAGCAAATTCTAGAGATACCATTTCGAGTTGCAAGGGGTCCAGCTGGCTTCAGCTCAACCTACCACCTTCAAACAGACGGCCAATCTGTAGCCATCAACAAGGCCCTTATTTGTTTCACTAGAGATCGACCTTGTGGCTGGGCATCATAGATCCCCATGGCAGAATGGTGGTATAACACCACAAAACATGCCTCCACACAAATCACCCCCTTTGAGGCCCTCTATGACCTGAGACTCCTAAGTTACCAAGCTGGATCTACCCAAGTGGAAGCTATTGATTCTGTATTACGCTCTAGACAATAAATCATGCCATTACTAAAGCAAAATTTACAAAGAGCCCAAAAAAAATATGCAAAACTAAAAAGAAAGGAGAGAACTTTGGAGGTGGGAGATTGGGTATTCGTGAGGTTGCAACCTTACCATCAACAATCGGTGGCTTAGAGGTGAAATACGAAGCTCTCCTTCCGATTCTATAGGCCATTCCAGGTGGCTCGTCGTGTCAGATCAGTGGCGTATTGAGTGAAACTCCTTGAGTCTACCCAAATCCACCCCGCCTATCATGTAAGTTTGCTGGAAAAGAAATACAACCTCTTCCTCAACTACCTCTTGTAGACTAGTTGGGAATTGTGAAGCCAAAGCCTGTGGAGGTACTAGAGAGAAGGGCTTGTAAAAAGGTAAACTTGTCGTTGGTGGAGGTCCTGGTACAGTGGTAAGGCCAAGAGAAGGAGGATGCTACTTGGGAGTTTTTACAAGATAAAGAGCGCCTACGCATAACTTGTGGGCAATGTATTTTGATGGGGAGGCTCTATGACATGTCTGAAGTGGTTTTGGGACTAAAGTGGTTTGAAGGAGTAAGCAAGGAAGAAGACCAAGTTGGCCAGTTCGTGACCATTGATGAAGTAGATGCTTGAAATTAAACCAGCGCATGGACAGAAGAGTTCTAAAAGACTTTTACTTGACTTTTATTTTTATTTGTGTTTCCGTTTTAAGTAGAAAAGTGGTGAAATGTCATTGGCTGTGATTTGTAATGTTGTGGAGATGGGTCACAGTATACAAGACTCTAGTTAGTTACCGATACCCTCAAAATAGGAAATATGATCTGCCAGTTTCTTTTATGCAAAATTTTAGTAAAGTTTTCTTTTATTTTCTCTTACTCTTCTTGAGGCCCCTCCCTTTGAAGTGAGGCTATATTTGTTATCCCTGAGTTCTTGCACTTGGTAGAGAGGGGATAAAGAGAGGTGGTGCTCTGTTTTTTCGGGAGAGAGGGGGTGAAGAGGGGGGTTGAAACTTTGAAGAGTTGAAAGAAAACGGGGCTTACGGAAAAAAAAACAAAAATTAGCCATTCTGATTTTCTTTTCTTTTCTTTTTTTTTTTAAAATAAAAAATAAAAAACTAAGTGGCAGTTGCCACGTCAGTCGAGAGGATGTATCGGAAGCAAGAATCGGTGGGTGTAGCTTCTCTCTCCATAAATACTCTTGAAGAGACAAACTCTATAAGTGATTTTGTTTTTAATGGAAGTTGGGTTAGTAAATAGTAAGTAACCACGTGATTACCAACTTCTCATGTTGGGAAATCAAGGCAAACATACACGCATGTGGAAGATAAGCACGATATTCAAATCATCATATTTTTTAGCTTATATTTTATCACTATAATTATATCGATCCAATATATTTAAAATGTATTACATTAATTAATAATTAAAAATGACATAATAAGCACTAATAAAATATTATTAATACATGCTAATATATACACTTACACAGGTCGAGTAGGAGAGCCATATTATCAATAACTATCTTCAAGAGTCGTAGAAAAAAACCTTCAAGACTCGTAGAAGATTAGAGAAGGTACCGGTTTATGTCAAAGCAACATTTATATTTTACGGTTTTTTCTGGTTTATTTTATATATTTAAAATTAAAAAATGTAATAATATTAAATATGACTTTCGATATAAATAAATAATTTTAAAAAATCTACGATTATGATTGTTAATGTCAAAAAATAACATAATGGGTCGGAAATAGGAGAAATAATTATTCTCGATCCACGGTGATGATTCAAGCCTTGATAGATGTGGTTTCGTGTCTTTGGCGGTACTCCGGAACAACTGTACGGTGTCCGTACGTACATCTAAGATAGTGAATATAAAATAAATAGAAAAAAATATGGAGATACACTGATCTAAGTGGTTCGGCACAGTGCCTACATCCACGGATCGTTTGAAGGGTAAATCAAACATTTTACATAATCTCTCACGATCTTTCATTTTTCAATGTACAATAGAGACTGTAGACATATTTTCTAGAGGATATATTCTCTTTGCATCTCTCATTGTGAGATTAAAGAAACTGACCAAGTTCTCAAAGAGAAGTCTTTTTCTCATCCGGTCTGATCCCTTTTTATACCGATGTTGGGAGTGGTGAGGAATGTCAGTTTTAACTATAAAATAATTATAAAAAATAAATTTAAAAAATTGATATAGTTTAATGTGGTAGGTAAGATTGTAAAATTATTTTTAATATTTTATATAAAATAGATCTAACGTATTATATAAATTTACTTTTATAAAATTTATTTGTAACTAAATTACTTATCATTAGTTGCATCTAAAGTTGTCACTAAACTGATAAAAAAAAAAAAAAGGTTTTGTCACTGAAAACCCTTTCAATAAATTTCCGCGACAGTGGGTGCTGTTCTATTCATTGTAAAATAGACTCTCTATTCCTTTATCTTGTTTGCAAGCAAAAAGCTTGGTAGCTTAAGAATGAAGTATGAGAAAAAATAAAATAAAATAAAAAGGTAAGAAAAAGAAAAGTGTCAAAAACCATGATGAACCTTTTTTTTATTTTGTTTTTTAATTTTTAAGGAAAAAGAAGCCTCCTCAAAGCTTTAATTTCATGTCAAATGTATCACGTTAACCGATATTTAATTAATATAATCAGGGTGATGTAGAATAGAGACCCATAATAATAATAACAATAATATATTATTATTATTGTTAATATTATCAGAAATGTAGATATATATAGAGGAAGAGGGCCAGTAATTATTTTCTAAGAGTCGTAGAAGATTGGAGAAGATACTGATTTATAATTTTTTTTATTTTTTAAAAATGGGTATAGAATTGAGTAAAAGTATATAATGCTATAAGCAACTCCTCCACAATCACGGATGCATATGTTTTCCACACGGATGAATCTCTCTTTCTTCCCCTGAGAGATAAACCGAAGGAAGACGAAAGTAGCAGAAGAAAACCCCCTTGGAGCACTAGAAATTCGTTTCTTTAATGGCGAGGCCTAATCAAGAAGCTATCGATACATTCATCAGCATCACCGGGGCGACCGAAGCAGTTGCCGTTCAAAAAATCGAGGTAAGTTTTCATCTTCACGGTAATTACCGATCGTATTTTGGGATTGGTTTTGTCGGATATCTCATGGATTTTTTTAAATTATATTTTTAGGTGTGCAATTCGTGCACAATTCCGAGTCTTTACTGTTAGGTGTTCGGCCTTTGATTAGGGTTTGTCTTCGTAGCCTGTTCAGCTTGGCAATTCGTTGCTATTTGTTGGTCGATGATAATTGGGTTTTGATCATTTAAATGCTAGTTTTTGTGTGTATGGTTTATTAGATTGGCTTTTTATTATGTTTGGACGGTATGTATTCAATTGTTATTTATGGTAATTGACTTTTGATGATTCGGTTTGTTCAGTGGGTGGAACTAGAGTATTTTTTCGATAGAATTATAGTCTCAGATTGTCATAGATGCCATTGAAAATTTTCCCTTCACTAGGGATTCGTGCATTTCGGTTCTATTAATTCACGGGGATTGAGAATATCATACGGTCAAAGATAGATGAACTATTGTATTTCGTATGACACATGGATTGACCCACAAATACATCAAGGATTACATTGGTTGGGAATAGCAATCAAGGATTTGTACTTCAAAATTATCGAACATATTATGCTCAATTAGATCATGGAGGATAAGAGGGCATCCCTCTCTAGCTATATTTTCCCAAGCTACCTAATCAGTTTGTATTGTCCTTGAACGACCGGCGATGCTACAAAGGAAGTCCCACTTCTTGCAATGAGATTTTTATGGCATTCCCACTCAGACAAATGGACTAATGAGCTGGTAACAGAAGCGGTTTCTTTTTACTTAGATTTTAGAATGCTGTAATCAGGATTCTTTTCTGCTTTTATATAACCACTTGACTGAACAACTCGAGTGTTGAACTGAAATCAAGTTCTTAAATTTTACATTTCCACTTCATCTGTCATCTTGCTTGCAATCAGGCACACGGTGGTGATCTAAATGAAGCTGTGAATGCACATTTTAGTGAAGGAGATCGAAACAGATCAGCAAGGTATGCTACTTTATGTCCTCTCATTTATCCAATAATTGCTATTCTGCAAGTTTCATGCTTCCTGCTTTAGTGTTGATGTCTTAATTCATTCTTTCATGTTCAGCATGCATGAAACCACTGCTGCTGCTCCACAAGATGATTTCATGGACATTGATCAAGTTGAACCCTCAGCACCTCCTTTACCACTTCCATCAACGGCTATAAATATGAACCCATTTTCTCATCTTGATCCAGACTTTAGTAGAAGCTTTTTGGATAGTAGTTCTGGTTTTACAAACCGTGCACCCTCCATAACACATCCAAGAGAAGTTAGGGAGATTCCAATAGAGGTGAAGGATAGCGGTCAGCCATCTGGTCGGTCTGGCCATACTCCTACTATTGTGGATGTCACTGAAACTGAGTGTGCACAAGGCCCAGATATTCATGGGACTGTTTTAATTGATGATGATGATGATGATGAGAATATTCCAGCGGCCTCAACTGCTCAGGCTACACTGCATGGTGGAGAAGACAATCATATTTTGGGTGATGGTTCTCATGACAGAAACATTAGACCCAATGTTCCTGAATCTAACAGATTGCTAGACTATAGTGATGACATAGAAGAAGAAATGATACTAGCTGCCATTGAGGCTTCAAAACGGGAGGTTGAGGGAGCGCACGATGTATGCGAGCCTAGCCTTTAATTCTTGCAAGCATGTCCTCCATGTTCCCTGTTGATAATAAAAGTGTGCCTTTCTTGACGCAGGACTTCGCTGAGCTGGAGCCTCGGCCAAGGCAATCTCACTTGGAAGATGCTGAACTCGCACATGCAGTTTCATTGTCCCTGAAGGTCTGTTATTTACACTTTGCATGCAAGTATCTTTTAATTTAATGGAATCTTGGTCCTATTTAACTTGAAACAAATTCAGACGGCTGAGAAAGAGAAAGCCTTGCGTGAGCAAGGGGAAAGTGCTGGAGCATCAGATGTTGGATCTTCTAAGCCAGCTGAGGGGGAGCAAGTAAAATTATCTGCATCAAATGGGAGGTAGGTATCTCCTCCTGCCTGATAGTTTTTTGCACATTTCTGGCAAGTCAGTGTGGCTTGTCTTTGTACCAGCCATAAAGGCCATAAACATAATTCTTAGCTCCTGATATGCAATTTCTACTGTTTGGAGGAGGAAATATGATGAGTGTATTGTGATCAATCTAGGTTGGAGCCTGGAAGCTCATTTATCCAAGAGGAAGCTGAAGATGTTGAAGAGCAGCCTCTTGTCAGGCATAGGTCCCGTAACATGTCTTCTGGCTCTGTTGAGTCTGCCAAAGATGTCATAGTTGTTGAGGATAGCCCACCATCAAGTCCTGGACAGCATGATTTGCATAATCGTCCTCAGCACAACAGAAATGCCTTTCCTTCTGATGAGGTACCTTACTTTTTAAACATTATTCCCATTTGTAAATCTGGACTCAAGTTCGGTCTTGCAGTTGATCAACTATAAACTCAATGTTCTCTACCAACTTTTCTTTTTCACCTTTACTCTTTACCAAATTGTAGTGGGGAGGGATTTCTTCTGAGGAGCATGATGAAGCAGTCATGCTAGAGGCTGCAATGTTTGGTGGAATTCCTGAAGCTACTGGATATCGTTCAGCATATGCACCTCATCATTTCATGCAAGCCGAGGGTCATTATCCCCAGTGGCAACCTCGCCCTCCATCACCCTCCCTGGCTGCACAGCGCTTGATACGGGAACAACAGGTTTTGCTTTGGGCTTTGACCATAAATAATGACTTGAAATTTGGGCCACCAAAGATGGCATGAATTAACTTTCCTTGGCTCTATGACCCATCTGATGCTTGCAGGATGATGAATATCATGCATCTTTGCTGGCTGACAAAGAAAAAGAATTGAAGGCCAAGGAGGAAGCTGAAGCTCGTCGTTTAGAAGAGGAAGTGGCTAGAGAAAAAGCTCGTGAAGAAGAAAGCCGTAGAGAGGAAGAATCTCGAAGGAAATTGGAGGAAGAACAGGTACTGTTAATTGATATGTTCGTTAGAGTTGTACCAATTAACTTGATTTTGTTTTATTAAGCTGAGGTTGGAATAATTATCCTTTTATATTGAAGTTTTCAAAAAAATTTTAAATTGGTTATAAATTCTTAAGTTTCAAGTCCCCTTTCATATAAGAAGGGATTGCACTTGGAACTTTGAAACTTTTCTGTTTATGTATGGTTTGACCAGTAATGGTTGTTTGTTAATGATTACAACAGTGTTGGATATCATTATTCTATTTACAAGGTGACCTGAAATGATATTCATTTACAAGGTTCTTCTTCATTATATTATGCTCATAATTATCCTTGCATAGTGGGATATATGTGTACCTTGCTTTTTTTTGCATCGGTACATCAAACCTGGTTTTTTTAAACATAAAGTACACCTGCAATATTGGTTTTTGCTGCATACCGGGCAAGGAAGACATTGGCGAGACTATTGTTTTCCAAGTTGTTTACTGCTGCAGTCTGTATGATTCTTGCTGGCAGGAATTGGAGAGACAACTGGCTGCAAAAGAGGCTTCTCTGCCTCAGGAACCAGGATCAAACGATGAAAATGCTGTAAACCTTCTAGTACGGATGCCAGATGGTAGCCGCCGTGGGCGCCGATTTCTCAAGTCTGAC
Source organism: Pterocarya stenoptera (assembly GCA_003123785.1). Classification (NCBI taxonomy): domain Eukaryota; kingdom Viridiplantae; phylum Streptophyta; class Magnoliopsida; order Fagales; family Juglandaceae; genus Pterocarya; species Pterocarya stenoptera. Next base: position 104,198 of record QEOT01005809.1, read on the forward strand.
AAGCTACAGGTGAACCCTGTGAAGGAAAGATTGTTTTGCTTAATTACTTGGCTCTTTGCTAAACATGCATTGTTATTTGCTTTGCAGTTTCTCTTTGACTTCATAGATATTGGTAGAGTTGTCAAACCTGGATCTTACAGATTGGTAAGTACTCTGTATTTTATACTCTATTCCCTCTTGAGTTCTGCTAGCAAATCCCATGCTTCTATAAACTACAACTTATTCAGGATACATGGATAAGTTCCTGTAGGCATTAACTTGTCCATGCATGCTAATATTACAAAAAATTACAAACATTTTTTTATAAATAGTTTTCCCTTAATTGTGTCTGTTCTAATGTCATTGAGGGTACAGGTGATGCCATACCCTAGGCGGGCTTTCGGTGACAGAGAGAAGGCTTTGACACTGAGTGAACTCGGGCTGACCAGCAAACAAGAAGCCTTGTATCTGGAGTTGATCTAGAATGACAGAATCCATAAATGTAGAAATTTAGTCACTTGAATATTTTAGTTTTATTAAAATATAAAGAGGGACATGAAGTATGGGATTCCATTTTGGTTCGTGGTGTTTGGGCGAGATACATGGAATTTGAGGAGATGAACACAATTATTGTTGACCATACCGGGCAGAAAGAACTATCATTTGTCTCTATTTATTTCCTTTTATTCGATGGTATTTCATACTTCATGGGGAATGCGGTGCCTGGCAATTGTCAATGGTGTGGTTTTGTGGCTCATCGTGTCTGATAATTGTTATATATAGACTACATTAGTCAAACAAAGTTGGGAAAAAAGAGAGAAAATACTGTTCTCCTCTTAACTTATGAGCTAGTATCATGAGGTGTGAGGTAACGTTCGGTGGCCCGGACCATAGTTGTTGAAAGGTTTTAAATTTTGTAATATACCGGTCGGTATTTATCGTACCGGAGTAGTGACTGATATAGGAAATATATGTATTTCGTATTGGATCAAATATCGATACATTTTGGTCAATACTGGCCGACGTTGGTGTATTGGCCGACTTTTTTTTTTTTTT
>QEOT01005809.1:113398-143709 GCA_003123785.1 Pterocarya stenoptera
TTTTTTTTTTTTTTTTTTTTTTTTTTTTTTTTTTTTTATGATATGTAAATCCACTCATGTCTTTTTTTAAACATGAAATCATGTAGAGGACGAGTGGCCCCGGAGTCTAGACTTAATTTGCTTCGATTCATTATTTAAGGGTTATACATTAATTTGCTTCCATGTACGTCTTATTTTTCATTATCAGTGCTCCAGTTAAGGGACTCGATAATTTGTCAAGAATCTCTCCACAGTTGATGACATCGCACTAAAAGAATCAAGTATATCTGAATAGCCTTCAATCCAGCCTTTTTGTGCACTATTTTTTTTTCTTTTTACAGTGTTTTCACAATGTAATTTATTTTATACTCTGTCTTTATTTTCAAGAAAAAAAATCCAAAAATGTCGTGCCTTCGGACCTTAGTCCGAAGGTAGTTTCTCCCCCCTCCACTTAGGCGGTGATGTAAAGGATTTGGTTCTCCATATTCCTATTCGTCGGGTATGGAGTTTGGTTACTTGGTTACTGAGATCTCTGTCTACAACAGAGGTGGGCTATCTCTCAAACTTAGGTCTTTGGAGATTTGCCGTTTGGACTAGACTATGTCAGTCACGGAAGTGTACTGAGAAACTACTAACGTTTGTAATTGGCTTATTTTTTAAGTCAACTTTGTATGTCCTCAATTAATGAATGGAAAGTGATCCATTATTATCAAATAAAAATAAAAAGCCTTCAATCCAGCCTTGTATCAAGCTGTACGTGTATCAATTCCAGAAGCTAGCTGTCTACCAACGTCTTATACCCTATTTCCTTTTATACTCAGATTCCTTGTATTATTTCCATTAATTGAGTTGATGACTCGGTACATATTACAACAAATGTATATATACTTTACTTTGTTATCGCATATATATATACATATATATATCCATTATTAAATTATCATTTTGTAGTCAAAACTATATATGACTGGAACAGCCAATCCACTTCATATATTTGAACCATCAATTATCGGGGTTTTTAAATTTATTGTTTTCAATATATATTAGGTAGGGTTCATAATATTGGCTGGAATAAAAGTTCTTTTCAAATTAAGGATTATTGCATCATGCATGGTTAATATATATAGCATACGAAGGGCAATTATATATCTATACATGCATGCTTGGCATTACCAAACTGCCCATAATGTCCATATCCAAACCAGCTTGATTATCTAATAATTAAGTAATTAGCTCATTGAGATCATTTTTTTCAATGGTTATCTTGATCTTTCACATCATGACCCACATGCATGCATGCTTACTGGCCAGATCACTATATTTATATCAAAATATACATGAACTAATCTAGAACCTAGCTTATAATTCAAAATATTCTTGTTAATTTTTTAATTTAATTTTATTCTTATTAAGATGACAAATTAAGGAAACTCCATCTTTTTCAATTGCTTAATAAAATGAAAGATTCTAAATTGCCGTCTATAGATATATATAACCCGGCAGGCCAGGCCTGATCATGCATGTCTTGGATATATAAAATCATATATATATAAATGATAATCGCATGCATGCATATATGTTAGATAATGATCATGGAATTAATCATGATGTAATATTCCATTTTGACCTGACTTTTCCTAGCTAGAGCTAGATGCTATCATGACTATATAATATATATATATATATTAAATACGCGTACTTTAAAAAAAAATGATATATCGAGCAAAAGGAACGATCGATGCTAGCTAAATTTAATTGCAATTCGTATTAATAATCAAGTACTTTAATTCCATCTATTACTTACCAATGGATGCAGAAATTATTCTTTCTCATTGCTTCTACATACTACTTTTTTTCCAGCTTCATGCAGGATTCCTATAGCTAGGGTAAGATCGATATGGTACTTTGAGATGAACTCAAATCTTGTTTCCATCAATTAACTATAAGCATGCATTCAGCTAGCTAGCTTTATGACTATGAAGTAGTTCCAAACTAAATATTCTTTGCACAAGCACATTATAACATGATTAATGTGATCATAAGGTCATTCGGAATTTAGCTAGGATTATTAATTAAGAAAATTAAACATGATTAAGTCAACGAATTAGATTCATGTTATTCTTTATTGATCCCGTGCCATGCACCAGATGGCATGCATGCATGCATGGCTGAATATTGTGATCTTACTCCAAGATGCCACCTGCCTGCCCCCCTAGTTTTAATTTGCATATAAATATATATAGCTAGAGATCGAGATCATTCCATTTTTCTTCTTCTTGATCTTCTTCTTCTTTGATGTCAAACTACTGATATATATATATATATATATATATATATATATCTGCATGCTTGTGGTGTTTGGCTTTGAGATCGATCATGTCTGGGAACAGTCAGTGAAGCAACGTGTTCATTAATTTGTACCAAACTTAAGCTAATTACTTGAGAAACCAGGCTAGCTAGGGTCGGTACGTACGGTTGTTAAATTCTTGAGGGATCAAGCATCAAGCTGCATGTATGCGAGCCATTAACGTCCCTGCCTACATCATGATGAATTGGGGCCACCTCCTTCAAGTCTAATTATACTTCAACTAAGCAACACATGATAATCAGTCAACTATTATATATGCATACATATATATATATATATAGGCCCCACTCATGTCATGTGTTCTTCCTTCTTTTGAACTTCTCTTATAATGTTTCTATTTAGATATATCAAACTGCAGGCCGATTCAAGGACACGCGTACGTACGTGTTCAAAGATGGTCCAAAACCATTAACCACGGTACATGTGGTTGGGCCAAATGTCATGCACGGCTCTGAGTCAGAACCACGTCGAGGCCGTGGTTTTAGATTTCGCAAAAATTAATTATTGTTCCCATTCTTTTTCCTTAATTCAAAAGAGATCGTGGCCGCCACATGATCCACTCCGATCCATTGTTTCTATTATCCTGCAGAATAAATAAATTAAAAGGGCTTAAGTTTGATATATATTATAATCTTAGACATAATGTGAACAGAAATCTACCAATATTAATTTTTAGTTTGTTGGTCCTTGATTGATTGATTGATCAATTTAGAACATAATGATAATGGCGAATTATTAGAACATGAATAATATAATAAATTTGGAAGCCTAATTAATGATGATTATTTTGAAATGGCCCAAAAATTAAGTTTTGGTAATTTGTACAAGGTAATATTACAGATGAAGTCATGTTGAAATATCCGCAAAAAGACATGACCCTATTATCAGTGCTCATTCAAATGTTTTCGTATGTTCCTCACACGTATATTTCAAATATATCGCTCTCAAGGAATATTGAAATGGGCAACTTTCTTCTAGCTTCAAACTGATATTTCAATTTATTCAACGATATTTTCTTTTTTTGAAGGGGACTAGGGGGCCGGTAAGATTAGAAGAAAATCAAAATCCCCGTCGTGCACTTTCATAAGACGGTGGATTCTCTTACCTTTTAATTACAACAAACTGAAAATTTTTTCTTTTCGTAATTAAGCTAAAAAATAAATAAAAATCTTATTACACGTAAATAACAAAATTATTATTTATTTATATTTTTATATTAAGCTGTTTTATTGTGACTTCCACCCCTTTTTTAATCTTTTTTTAATTTAACAAAGTTTTATTTATTTAAGGATAGAAAATAAATTATGATAAATAATAATATTTCTAATAATGATTGATTTAATGGTTATTAACTATGGGTATATATATATATATATACAATGCTAGATAACTTTTAGGAAATTTGGTGCAGAAAATACAATCCACTGTTAAAAATTGAGACTTTTTATATGAGTTTTAAATTTGTTATTTTGTTTAAAAAAGAAGTCCGCGGTGAGCTTACACAATATAAATGATTTTTTATTAAATATTATCGGGAAGTAATAAAAATAAAGTAATTTTGTGAACTTTAAACATTCTTAAAGATAAAAATCAAAAATTAATTTCTTTTAAAAGAAAAAAAAAATCTGATTTTCCGTGGTAAAAGAAAAATACCCACATATATCAACTTAACTATTGCAAAAACATGATATTCTCGTTTGTTTTCCACCTCTTTTCAATTCAGTCTTATCAAATTTAATTATTATAATTTTTTTAAATTCTTATATAAAAAAAATTAATATTTTTAAAATTTAAAAAATTATTATTAAAATTACATATTTTAATAATATTTTACTTAACATTTAATTTTAATCTCCCATCTTATCTCTGGGAAAACAAACAATGCAGTTCCAAGTTGTCTTTTTCATACAGCGTGTGTTGTACCTGCTGTTATGGGTGATATTTTTTTTCCCAATAAAGAGCCCCATCACCACACCCAACTCATCTTCTGCTTTCCGTCCAATTCATTCTCTGCTGTCTTCCTCTTCTTCTCCATAAACCAACAAAACCCAACAAAGAAACTCCTCCCCCCTCCCAAAAACTGTTACGCGTCCTTCTTCCAGTACCTCATGTTGCCACCCCACCACCGCACTCTGTTTCTGTAGAATCATTCCAATTAAAACTCAAATCTTTTGGACGATCATCCTAGTTAATCTGTGTCTCTTCTCTCTTCTCTCTCTCTGCTCTGTTTCATGGGTGCCGATTTATCTGTTTTGTTCTCAAGCCTAACCGGGCTGGATTGTTCCAATGGGTCTGATGGGTATTTGTATTTGCAATCGCGACCCAGTTTGGGGGACTTACCAGAGAGCTGCGTGGCTTTGGTTCTGAGCTACTTGGACCCGCCTGAGATCTGCAAATTGGCGAGACTGAATCGTGCTTTTCGTGGGGCTTCGTGGGCAGATTTTGTGTGGGAATCGAAGTTGCCGTCGAATTATCAAGTTCTTTTTCGGAAAGTGTTCGGCGAGTTGCCGGGGGGTTTGGGTAAGCGAGGGATTTACGAGAGGCTTTGCCAGGCTAATACTTTCGATGGCGGTACTAAGGTATTGCTCGTTTTGCTTGTTTCCGAATCTGAGGAAGTGTGTGGAGATCTTAAAATGCCCAATTGTGATCAATTGAGCGGGGAATGAGATTATTTTACTTGTTATGAGTTTCTATCATATGTTTTTCTCTAGGTTATTTTTGTTCGGTTTCGGAGGAAATTTATGAAAGATGAAAAACGAAAAAGAACTTGTAGAATAAGAATCGATGTTTTCTTTTCTTTTCTTTTTCTTCAGCTTTCTCGGTGGCCAATCATGAGATCTCGATTATTCATGTTATTTGATTTTCTTGATTTGGATGTGTTCCTGATATATTTGTATATAAATTGGATTTTACAGAAAGTTTGGCTGCATAAAAGTACCGGCGGTGTTTGTTTGTCCATTTCTCCTAAGGGGTTGGCAATCACTGGGATTGATGATCGAAGATATTGGAATCACATCCCAACTGAAGAATCTAGGTGAGATTTATGCGCCTTTTTTCACGTTTATGTAATGATTTCCAATGGATATAGAAAAAGTGTACGTTTCTTGTCATGTATCTTTTAGATGGTACTTACCACCAAAAAAAAAAATCTTTTAGATGGATGATGGAAACTCCAACGTTCCGGGAATTTCCTTGCTGGAACTCATCAAAAGTAGGTTTCTTGTTATCTTTTCATCAATTTTGTTTGAAATTTTGAAGTCTATTGCATGATGATGTGATATATGTATTTAGTTTAATAGTGGCTTCATTAGCTTTGGGAAGTTAATGCACTGCATGTCAAAAACACTCTCACCTCAGCTTACTTTTAGAAAATATGTTTTGAATTGGATTCTCGTATAGAAAAGTTAGGTTCTGTACAATAGCTAGTTTTGGGTCATTTGGAGAAGGTCCTATAGGCTATAGCATTGAGCCTACAGGGAAGATCTTAGGTGCCATTTGGATAATAAGTTGATAAGTTGAGATGAGATTAATTGAGATGAAAGTTGAATGAAATATTGTTAGAATATTATTTTTTAATATTATTATTGTTTTGGGATTTGAAAAAATTGAATTGTTTATTATATTTTGTGTGGGAATTTGAGAAAGTTGTAATAATGAAATGAGATGAGATAAGATGAAACACTTCTTGTATCCAAACGTGGCCTAATTTTTAGAGCTGTTATTATCAGTGATAGTATTATAATCGTATTCTTGAACTTGGATCAAAGCTAAGTTGTCCTTGAGTTTCTTTTGAGTTGGAGTAACACACTTGATCCCTCAGGAGATAAGAGTTATTCAATGAGTTTATAAGATTCAATTTTGACTTAAGGATTTAATTATAATCCTTAGGCTAGATTCAGAGTTAGATATTTGAATCTTGCATGTGCTTGTTGTATAATATGCTATGCAACTTTGATGAATGACATAGCCACAGTTTCCAACATACTTTCCCCTAGACTAGAATCTCGATGTTTGCATGTCTTGCTTGTGATGATGAGTGATGCTATTGAAGAACTGCCTAGCTTTCTTCTGTTCTGGTGCTCCAAATGTGGTTGTATCACTGGAAATATGCTGCTGAGTTATTTATTTTGCCTATTTGGGCAATGGAGTACTTGAATTGATTTAGAGCTCCTCTTCCTTTCATGTAGATTCTGCACTGTCGCCTACCTCCAGCAAATTTGGTGGTTTGAAGTTGATGGAGAGGTGGAATTCCCATTTCCGATGGGGACATATAGCCTATTCTTCAGGTTGCATTTAGGAAGGGCATACAAGAGGCTTGGTCGCCGAATCTGTAATACTGAACATGTTCACGGATGGGACATAAAGCCAGTGCAGTTTCAGCTATGGACTTCGGATGGTCAGCATGCGGCATCAAAGTGCATTTTGAGTGAAACCGGAAAATGGAACTACTACCACGTTGGCGATTTTGTTGTAGATAACTCCAACACACCAACCAAAATCAAGTTCTCTATGACCCAGATTGATTGCACACATACCAAAGGTGGTCTCTGTTTAGATTCTGTATTTATATACCCAAGTAAATTTAGGGAGAGGTTTAAGCGTTTTTGAGTTAACCTCTGTAGGTAGGAAGTTCTGTATGATAAACAGGTAGGGAAAAGAGAGTTCTACAAGTAATAAATGGTTTTCGAAGCCTATCACTTGTACCTTAGCTAGGAAATGTAAATGTGTATGTGAATGTGCTCTATTGGTTTAATCAGAGTATGGAAATGTGCACTTTCATCTCCTGAAAAAGGGTTTTTGCATGGAATTTTGGGTAATAAATGCCAGTTGATGTCTGAGCATTCTAATATTAATTTGTGAGGAATTTTTCCTTATTAGCCTTGGGCAGCATCTTCATTGTACCACTTTAGTTTCAAGTTTTGCAAAGTAATGCAAACGAGAGTGGTATTTGCATTGGTCCTCAACTCCTCCCCCAGCAGAAATTAAGTTAAATAGCCAAATTAAAAATAAAAATAAAAGAAAAATAAAAAAGAAGAAAACCAATTTATGAAATTGGCATTTGCTTCATGTTTGTTCTGTTAAAGTCTCTCACCAAACTCGAATTACCAGTAATTATATACTCACACTTCCATTACAACTAAAAGATCCAGTATAAATTCAAACTATGAGAACGATTCTAAAAGTCGTGCAAAATCACGTCATCAAAACCACTTGACATTGTGAAGATATCAGTTTACACTTGTATAACATGATCACTGATCAGGATGCAAACCTACAAGTAACAACAAGAAGCTGTAATATGTCTTGTAACGTGTTCTTTGCATCATGTAAGATCAGCAAAGGGACCCAACAAAACTGTACAAACTCTATCCTAACCACTTCCCTAAAACTAATATCTCGATATTGTTAGTTCCTCCATGCATTGCACATATCTTCACTGTTGCCACTCAACTTTCCATTTTCATGAAAACCGTTGATCATTTTAATGAGCGCTTCGGGAAGATGAAGCTTCTCTGGAACATATGTTTCTTTCTTCTTCATGGAGCTGTTGTTACCACAGAACTCAGAGACCTCTCTATTGAAGACAGAACCTGAGCTGCTGATCCTCCCTGCAGCACTCCTCAATACATTTCCTGGGATATCCAGGGCTGCTGTGCTGTACCTAGAACCTAACGCATTATGAACATTCATCCCCTTGCCTCTTGCAGGGACGTCAACAACATGACTCTTCCCCTCTTCACGGATAACAGTGTCTCCAGCATTCACTTTCAGTTTTCTGCTGTTGTTGACCATCTCCTGCAGTATCTTCTGGATAGCCTGGTCCCGTATATTCTGGCTGCCTTCCACGGAATGGGAACTTGACAAGCCATCCATTGGCGAGTGCTGGATTAGTCCTGGGCTTGAAGCTTTAGAACCTTTATAAGATTCAAAAGAGACATCCTGGTTGGACACTCGCAGTGAAGAAGAACCCTGTCGCTTCACTCTGCCCCGTTCAGAAGTCGAGGAGTTCTGCCTCAGCAATTTGTGGTAAGAACCTGGCTGCAACAATGCTGCCTCTTCTGAGCTAGTCAAAAGTCCTCCATTTGTCATAACTACACAACCATTCACATTACTGCAATAACCACTGGACCCAGCCATCAACTTATTGTCGTCAGTAGGCAGACCCTGAGCACTCCCTACAACTTCCTTCTCATGTATTTCCTCTTTCCCGATCTTACTTGTGGTGGTTTCTTGGGAATAGTTCTTCAAGCTCTCTACAAATGAATAATGGTATCATATAGGCTTAAAATAAATAACCGCTCTAAACTATGGACATCATTTGTAATGTAACTATAAACATAAAATATCACAATCAACCTCATTTGATTGGTAGTGCCATATTTTACCATCCAACTCCATGTCAAAATCAATAGATTGGCGAGATTGGATTCCAAATTTACATGCACTAATCTGTTAATTTTGGCACGTCAATGTACTCCAGCATACCACCTATCCTATAATATGTTAATTTTGACACTGATTTGGATGATTTAATATTGCAAATTAAACTCAAATATGAGTATTGATTACAGAAATTTAGAGTTTAGCAGAAACATCATGAATGAATCTTAGTTTATAGTGGATAGCTGCAAAATTAACATGTAAAGAAATATAAATCACTTCAATAGGAATTTTTTCAACAGGTACTCCAATAGAAATGAAGGTTAATGTGTTGACACACTTTAGATGATGGTAGATAGAAATAATGCTCAAAGGGAATCTTATTGAAACCAAGAAATGTAGACCTGCCTGCCATCCACAAATGGGCTTTACTAGCAAGCAAAGGGTCCAATAAAACAAGTGAAACAAATCGAGAACCAATCTGGCATCCTACTTGTTCATGGTAAAGTGATAAAAGTTTGATATTCAATGTATTTGGCCAGAAAATGTAATAAGATATTTAAGAACGTAATAAAAGGGACTCCAACAAAATCATTTCTGAAGCTCTTAAAAGTCTAATTTATGAACTTGCTAATATCTAAAATATCAATGTGAAGCCAAAACATAAGCAATAGTAAAATAACTGTTATATTGAACAAGCAAACGCCATTAAAGATCAAAACAAACTACTGAACCTTATTAAAAACTGAAAATCAACCAAAATAAGCATGAGTGGAGAAAGCACTTGCATGCCATCAACTGCAAAATCTGATGCTACTTACCCATTGGTCCTGTTTTATTATTGAAGGAGAAAGTCATTAAATCTTTCATGCAGCTGACAACCTCTGCAATCTGTCAAACAATCATAACTGGCATACATTAAGAACCAATCAAGTAATTGGATATTAGTTTCAAACTCAAAAAAAAAGAATTGAAAATGTTTACCTGCATGCACCGTGTGTATCTTCTGGAAAATCCCAAGTCATCCACCAATTGCAAGTCCAAAGTTCTCGCAACTTGACACCCAGCTGCCAGGAACCTACAGTGAGATGAATGATCAAGAACAAAATTTACTTGCGAATTATAACTGCTTTGCAATGGCCTTGTCCTCCCAAAACTCAATTTTTCTAGTTTATTTAGAGCAAAATATATAATTTGAACTTCTAGCATCCAAAGCAAACAATTTTTTTTATGTAACTAAATAAAGACAGGTAATTTATTGCATACAAACACTCCCAACATTAATGTCTTACGCGTCAGAATTTGCTTGTAAATCTTCTGGAGACACCACAACAGATTCAATACTGCTATTGGTGCTTTCATATTTCAGTGCAGTATGAACCATCTTATCGACCTGCAACCATGCATGTTTCAGAAACTAAGTTACAGCATGGTTACACACAGCAAGATCATAAAAGTCACAAGGTAAAAGGGCAAGAAGTACTGAATCATATGACAGATTTGAACACCAAAAGGAGCAACTCACAACCAGAAATAAAACACAGCACAAAAAAAAATCATCACCTTAGGTGCAAGCAAAGTTCGAGGCAAAAGTTCTTCATGAGGCCGGGAACAAAATTCCCAGGACAGTATCTGAAAAGCAGAGTATTTCAACACATCCATGAACAATTAATATGCATCAGCCCACCAACTTCATATGAAGGGGCCTTTGACTCACCTTCAAGTCATGTGTGTAAATAATTCGTAGATGACCCTCACGAACAACACGAAGTTGCTCGTAGACACTCTCCTGAACTGCTTTTCCATATTCCAACATCATTAATCCCGAAGGGAATCTACGCTCATGTGGCAAATCAAGGAACAATAGTTCATCCATCATATTATCAAAGGTGATTTTGTAAAGCCTAGGAAGTACTTCAAAAATTGCCTCTGCCAAGCAAGAAAAACATAGAAGTAAGTAAAGTGCAATAAAAAAAAATCCAGGGGGGGAGGGGGGTAAATAACTAAAGGGAAAGAAAAACTTATGTGATTCAACAATTCAATAATGCTAGTTTGCTCACCAAACCCCCTTCCCGATTTACAACCACAAATCTCACATTGCCATGCATCCTGAAAAAACGAAAGAAGCAGCAAACGATTCCATTTAAAGCAATCAACACAGCATTTAAAGCAGGAGGGGAAGATAGGAATCTGACACAAACAGACTTCGTGTAAAGAAATAAATTGAGATGAGTGGATGCAATTGTATTTGTGCATCTATGAAGCCGTAATTACACTGGCACGATAGAAACAGTTCAGATTTGAGGGAATTGCAGAAGCTGTATTCAGTGACAAAAGAATTTATGAAAATGGTGGGCAAAGCTTTTTTTTTTCTTCTTTTGATTGGCACCGAGTGTCTGAGAACAGTGTCCTGACTAATCCCAGGGGTGCACAAGGTAATTCAAGGGGGACATCCCTCAGTCCAATGGCCCCTAGAGCTTGTTTGCACCCAAGGAGATTTGAGGTGGGAAAAGCTTTACAAACAAAACTTTTCATAAAGTTGATATGGGGACCATTTACCACACTGTGTAAAAAAGCCCGACCTGATGCACTTGACACTAGAAGGTACAACCAATAGCCACCATGCCACCTCACGACAATATTGATTATTTCTTATGATGAGGAAAAACACATATCAGTGGGATGAGAACTCACCATAGCAGCTAGGGGAATCATACCAAAGGCATGGCGTCCAACTTTGTCATATGAAGACAAACACCATCTTCTCCTAGCACAAGGAGCATAATACTCTGTGATAAATTTCCTCCAATAAGCAATACCGTTGTCCTAAAGAAACCAAAAATAAAATGAGGGTCGGACCAACTCAAAGCGAGTAATGCATTAGTTGAACCTATGACCACAGGGAAATCACAAAGTTTAGGGGCAAAGTGTAAGCATGATATTAAAAGAAGAACTCAGGTATGCTTCAGAAAATCTAAATTACAGATTGGCAGGGCAGTGCCTTAAATATGTAAAAAAAGTCTTGGATAATGGACATAATTGTGATATACTAATGATAAACAACATCGTCAATTAAATGAGCAACTCACAGCTGGTCGTTGCCGCAGATGATATATTAGCTGCATAAGCCGGCGTGAACAGATGCCTTCATTAAAGGAGCGCATGGCAGGTACTTGTGGCAGGACCTGCCGTTGAGGGTGTTGACTTATGTGTTGCTGTCGTTGCTGTTGTATGCCAACTCCCTGATATTGTGGAATAGGGTGCAAACTATTTTGCTGCTTCTGTTTTCGTAACTGATGATGCTGAAACAATTCTTGCAGTTGGGGTAAATATTCTTGCAATTGTGCAGAATCTGGATTCTGCAGTAGCTGTTGAATAATATGCTGCTGCATGATTGCCTCTTGCTGGATGTCTAATCTTGGTTTCTTATGCATCTGAGTTGAAGTGCACGACTCCTGTTTTATGCAATTTATGAATGAATTTTTATGCACTTCCACAGCCTCTTGAGATGCTGCATCAAACTCTCCTTGATGATGTTTCCTTTTATGCACTTGAAGGCCTTTTGGATTTAAGCGGGAAGTATGCTGGGTTGTGGAGGAACCACTTACAACTGAAGAGCTTGAACATGAGTTACGAGAAGAGAATAGTGCAGGCGATGTGTGTAAGACAGGGTAAGAATCCGTGTTAGCACTGGCACTTCTGCGCAAAGGACCCTTTGAAAGTGCTGATTTGGAATCTGCGTCCAAGGAACTTGGCCCGACACTCAGTTCCTTTTCCGTATGATTTAAGATACTTGGATCGATTTCCCCCAATGCCCTACCTACATTCATATGTGCAATCACAGATGTCCCATTTGGCAGGTTTCCAGAAGATGAATTCAAGAGGGACGCTACCACAGCCTGGTAGTGCTCATCCTTTTGTAGCAAGTTATCAGAACTCGAGGACCCCAAAAAGCCTCCAGTTGGCCAAGTCAGTGCCAGAGAGTGTGCTGCCAATTGGAAGTTGGAATCTACAAAGCTCTCTAGAGCCATCCCTCCTTCTGACTGGTTTTTCAGATGAGAATCAAAGACTCTTGTGGAAATGCAGATGAACTCTCACAGAATAATATCCTACAAGCAGGAAATAGACACGGAAAGCACAGAGTGATTTCAGCTCTCTCCCACCAAGGACAATACGTGCTTGTGTGCACAGGAGGTGCACATTCATGTTTGTGTGAATCAGTGGATCTTTCAAGAGAAGTACAATGGAATCGACTGGTTTCTTGTCTTTCAAAACTTCCCTTTAATCACAAATGAATCCCCACATGAAAAGGATGCATATATTTCCTTGAGGCAAATAGAGAGGGATGCCCGCAAATAAGATGAAGGCCAAACAGGAACGACAATTCATATACATCGAGATGAAACCGAAAAACAGTAGTAGAAAGTAAAAACCACTCATCAAATACAACAAGAATAACAATCCGATTATCAAAACAAGATAAACATTAAACATTGAAAACTGGTTTAAAAAGACCATATGGCATTGGAAATAGAAGGCACAGCTCCTTCCCGCATGCCTCGCTACCCATGATATAACCATGAGCCTAGATTCGTAGGTTTCAATAAATTGAACTCATCTTCCCATCTCTAAACAATATCATTACGCACTATTAGTAACCACATTAAAAAAAAAAAAAAAACTTGAAACAAAAAACAGATCTATCTAGGTTCCATATCGAAGCATGAAGATATCTGAGAAATATTTTTCCCCAGAACTACATATTAGTCCTGTTACTTTGGTCGGGATCAATACAGATATTTGCCTAATATCTCCGTTTCCTTTCAGTGAGAGAGGAAAAATAATCTCAACAACCACCCAAAAAAACCCACCGCCACAAATGCTCAAATAAAATTTGCTCATAGATGCTGAAGACATTGGAAACTAACCCATTTCCCAAGATTCTTCCTTTCCTCCTTGTTCTTTCCAAAAAAAAAAAAAACACAAGGGCTCATGTTGCTATATCAGGCTCGATTAAGAGGTGTTGGTTGATCGTTTTCAGGAGTCCCATATGACGTATGCTTATAAATTCAAATACTTCTCGGCCTTTATTCTTTCTTAACAATAAAACAGTCGTTTCTCGTTAAAAACAGTCAAACGCAGATAAAGCAAAGGAAATGTCGGTATATTTTCCCACTATCCCATAAAATTTATTTAAAGCAGCGTCAAAGAAAGTTATAGAAGAGGCCAGAATCTGCACAACATATAAAAACACATATTTATAAAAGAAAAAGAAGAAAAGCAGGAAAAGTATACACCAAAAGAAAAAGCTAAAACCTTGAGGTTCTGCAGAAGGATAAGAGATGGGTCTGAATTTTTGTACGGAACCGCCATGGCCGAGGTTACAGTGGAGTTGTGGTTATGCTTATAGTGATTAGTGAGCGGGAAGTGGCGCCGAGTGAGACATGCGTGAGACATTGGCGACCGGCTATACCTGTTGTTGGGCTAGCTTTAACCGGCTGGTCCGGTGAGCTTGGGGCACGCGTCGCTTTAGGACCAGCCACGTACTCCTTCCGTGAACACTGCATGGTGGCGTATGATTTTCCTCGTCTCCCGTGCCAAGATCTTCAAGTTTCGGGGACGCTTGGATGTTATGATTAAAAAAAGAAAAAGAAAATATTGAAATGTTTTAAAATATGTTTAAAAATAAAATTAATGTAAATTCTTTAAGAGGAATTATATTTAACTTTTTTTTATTTATCTACGCACATTATACTTCACACTTTTTTTTAGAAAAAATTTCGATTTTATTCTTCTTAAACTAATTAGATTATTCTACTCATCATTCATATACGACATATTTGATAAATAAAATAAAATAAGTGTGATGTGCAGTGTGTGCAGATGATGAATAGAATTTTGCTTTACAGTGACAGAGTGTACAAGTGCTGTTCTTTTTTTCATAAAAGTAAATAAATATGAAATACACATGAAAAAATTAATTTTTTAATAGTGAACTATACTCTTTTTCAAAAAGAGTACGCGATACTTGCATAAGTTATGATTGTATTTAACATTACTCATTTTTTAATGAATTATACATAGCATCCCACACACTACACATTTTTTAATTTTTTTATTCCATAATAAATATGTGGTATATAGATGATAAGTAGAACAACTCAATTAGTTAAGTAATAATAAAATCAAAAATTAAAAATTAAAAAAAAATATATGGTGTGTGGTATAGGATGATGAGTAGTATAACTCTTTTTTAATTTGTGTTGCAGCCATATAGAAATTGTATAAAAATAAATCTACAAATTGATATAGGGTCTATAAAAATAAATTATTTACTTTTGAAGTCATTATACTCATCATCTTCACACTACATTTGATTTTTTATTGTTTTATTCTTACTAAACTAAAAAAATTATTTTATTCATAATCTATACACCATACATTTAATTAAAAAAATAAAAAATAAAAAATTATGTATAGTGAAGAGTATATAAATGATGAATAAAATTATGCTTTTCATAAACAAGTTTATTCTATCATAATTTGGAGAAGATTTTGGCAGAATGATTTGAGAGTAGAGGGTAAGATGGAAGAAAATGTAAAGATTAATGTTAAATATAATTTTAATATGTGTATTTTTAAAGAAAATTGAGTCTCATTAAAAATTAATTTTCTCACGTGAAATTTATACATTTTAAAATTAAAAATATCAAATATATGATAATAAGTAACGGTTTAAGGAGTCTAGACATCGCTTTAATGTATAAGAATCAATTTTTGAAAAAAAAAATATAATTTATTATTAAAAAATTAATTTTTTATATAAATTTTATATATATTTAATTTTTTTTAAAAGAAATGTGTGGTGATTCCTCTATCCGCATATATCATTTCTCTATTTTTAATATTTAATTCTTTTCGGAGCGACTTTCGACAATTTCGAAGTTATATGAAGACGAAAGCGCAAATGCCCACGCGCACATAATGCGAGTGAGAATCTGAACGGCCCACCCAACCGGCGCAACCACCATTATGAATTCAGAAGGTGACTGTAGGGGTATAATTGTAATCTGGAGAGTTATCCTATAGAACTCAGTTGTCTTTCTGTTCATACTTCCCCCCAGTCTTCGACTCTTCACACCTCAAAATCCAGTGGAGGTACGTCAAATCCTCGAATTCAGCGAGCCAGACTCGGTCCGAGCCGAGCAGATTTGATTATCCATGGAGCTGGATATGAATTCCATGGCGGGAGCGATCGGGGTTTCGGTCCCGGTGCTCCGGTTTCTCCTCTGCTTCGTGGCCACCATACCCGTGAGCTTCCTCTGGAGATTCGTCCCCGGTCGGATCGGAAAGCACCTCTACTCGGCCTTTTCCGGGGCTCTGCTATCCTACCTTTCATTCGGGTTCTCCTCCAATCTACATTTCTTAGTCCCCATGTTGCTCGCTTACGCTTCGATGGTCCTATTTCGCTCCCGATGCGGCATCATCACTTTCTTCTTGGGATTCGGCTATCTCATTGGCTGGTAGTTTTTAAATTTTGGAAATATTTGATTGTTTGTGAATTTCAATTTGCAATCTCATACAAAGGCTGTCTTTTTATTGTTATTTCCTCGGCGCTTGCAAGCATCAAATTGGACATTATTTTGTGGATGCATCAGAAATTGATTTGGCAATGACTCTCCTTTTGTATATTTTTGTGCATTATGGTGTCTTATTTACTCTGGTTATACCATGCATTTATTTTAATGCAAAATAGATTGATGTTTAATTTGAGATTTGGGTGCTTGATTGATTGATAGTCAATTGAATTATGAATTGGTAGGACTTTTTGTTTCCTCCAAGAACTGTTTGAATCGAATACTGTAACGTCTACGTTCTAATTCGTGTGGTAGATCTTAAGAGTCCGTCACTTTCTGTTTTTGTTTGTCTTTTTTCTTTTTATTGGTCTATGCATCTGTTTGGGTTTTTGTAGTTGTTTCTGGATTTTTAACCTTTGACTATTGAATAAATTCTAGAACCGAATGAAGCAAAATATATGTTAAATTTGACACATAGGGTCTTTGTCATGTTTCCACGTAAAAAAGGCCAATGATTTTCCCGGACACAGTTTCTCTAATTCTTTTATTTTGCTGCGCCCGAGGAAAGCTTGCATTTTTCTGTCAAGGCAAAGACAACAACAAATTTTTGTAGAGTGTCACAGAAAAGTGTTCAAGTGTGAAAAAGAAAAACAAATTTTATTTAGGTCACTAGAAGGACATGAACTCTTTGTTTTTTTTTTAATAAGTAAGAAGTAAGTTTCATTGATATGAATGAAAAATAGGCATAGCCCATGTACATAGGGAGTATAAAAAAGAAAACGCCTAAATACATTCTAAAAGTACTACATTAAAGATAAGAAATCATGCACATTATTTCCATTAAGGACAATAGCTGAAAACCATAGGAGTAAAGTGTGTAGAAAAAAATTCTGAAGCTCCGCTATTGTTCTCTCTCTATCTTCAAAGCACCTCTCATTCTTCTCCATCCAAATACACCACATAATGCATAAAGGTATTATCTCCCAAACTGCAGTCACTTGGGGACAGCCTTGAATACCCTTCCAGCAGGCAAGCATATCAGCCACCTTTGACGGCATAATCCAAGCAACATTCACTCTACTAAATATCCCATTCCACAGCTCTCTTATCACCTCACAATGCAATAAAAGATGGTCTACTGATTCCTTGTGTTTTTTGCACATATAACACCAATCCATCACAATGAGGCCCCTCCTTTGTAAGTTGTCCGTAGTTAGAATATTCCCCAGGGCTGCAGTCCACACAAAGAAGGCCACTTTGAAGGGTACGCGAGATCTCCAAATGCTCTTCCACGGAAAAGGTACATTACCTTGTGAAGCCAACATTTTATAATATGCCTTCACTGTGAACTTCTTGCTACTACTAGTTCTCCATTGTATTCTATCAACCTGTGCCATTGTCTCTCCCGAGGAGTAAGCTGAAAAATTCTGCAATGGTAGACAGCTCCCAGTCATGGTTATCCCAAGTGAATAGAATGTTCCACTGATAAGTACCATGAGCAAACACTATTAGCTTAAGCCATAGAATATTTCACCAGCAGGAACACTGTCAAGAAGCCATAGCCACCATCTTAGACGTGAAAATATTTTTGGAAGTTTTTACGTACGCAGAGAAAAAAGGGAGGAGAGAGAATATATGCTAGTATGTGGGAACCATTTGTTATGATAAGTACATTCTAATATATATATATTTTTATTTGGACATGAACTCTCTCGTCAGTATTCCATACTTCCTGCCCAAGTTTTTCAATCAGTTGTGCCTCCTTGCCAATCATGGAAGCCATGAGAGGCATGACATCTAACACCAAATCCAACAAAAGCAAATTACGTGAATAAATATCTAGCCGATGTTGAAGGCTTGTCTGCACCTCTTATATTTTTTTATGCCTGGTGACCTACAGAAGTTTTATGTTTGTTGTTGTAAAACTTCTTTAGATTCTTGCACACGTTTCATGGCTTTAATTGATGCTGAGCAATGAGGTTATCAGTTCCATGTGCACGAATCTATGGACTTGCCTCATACTGAGTTAGACAAGATTTATAATCTCTCTTATGCTATTTTAATTCTGTTTCTGCTGGAGTTTTTTAAATGATGATGTTGCTTCCTTTTCTTTTGTTGTACTGGATTGGTTTTGACTCCGTCTAATTGTTGCAATGATTGAAATATCATACTTGTTAGTTGTTAGATTTGAAATTCCTGATGGTTTTTTTTTTTTTTTAATTTTTAATTTTTATCTTGGAAGTTTTGACTGGTTGTATATGTGTGTAGCCACTTGTATTACATGAGCGGTGATGCATGGAAGGAAGGGGGTATTGATGCCACTGGTAAGCACATGTTCAGCCTTCAACCTGTTCCACATTTTCTCCTGTAGAGGTGAAATGGTGATAATCCATTTGCTCTTTGCATTATATACCAAGTTAAGCATCTTACAAAGCATTCCTGTTCTAATGATTTGATACATGGGGGCTTGGTTCCTTTCTATGGCACATCACTCCCTCTGAATATCATCTTGTATTTTCTGCTGTTTTCGTGGGTTGTGATAAGTATTAATGTCTTCTGATGAAGACTAGAATATCTGATTAGTGACTGATTGCTTAAGTAATTTTTAGGTACTTATTAAAGTTACCCACCTTTTCTTGATTGTCAAAAGTGCATGCCCACATACATTGATCATGTTCAGTTTTATTCTTTTTCACCTGCATAATAACTCATCAGTGTACTTCTATATGTCGATTGAAATTAGGAGCGTTGATGGTGTTAACATTGAAAGTCATTTCGTGTGCAATAAACTACAATGATGGGCTATTAAAAGAGGAAGACTTACGCGAGGCTCAGAGAAAAAATAGGTTGATTGAGTTACCCTCCTTGATTGAGTACATTGGTTACTGCCTCTGCTGCGGTAGTCATTTTGCTGGTCCAGTTTATGAAATAAAGGATTACCTCGACTGGACTGACGGAAAGGGGGTAGGTCTATTATGTTCTTTACTTGCGTTTCTGTATTCCTTGTTAATAGAGTACAAGTTATCTTAGCTTTCATTCTGTCTTTTCTTTTATGTTCTTTTATTCAAATTTTTTAATCTTTTGCAGATTTGGAGCCATTCAGAGAAAGGACGGTCACCATCACCATATGGTGCCACAGCTAGAGCTCTTCTCCAAGCTGCTTTTTGCATGGCCTTGTATCTGTACTTAGTACCTCAGTTTCCTTTGTCCCGATTTACTGATCCCATATACCAGCAATGGGGATTTTGGAAACGGTTGTTTTACCAGTACATGTCTGGCTTTACGGCACGCTGGAAATATTACTTCATCTGGTCAATTTCAGAGGCCTCTATCATTATTTCTGGCCTGGGTTTCAGTGGCTGGACAGAATCATCTCCACAAAAGCCACGCTGGGATCGCGCCAAAAATGTTGACGTTCTGGGTGTTGAGTTGGCAAAGAGTGCAGTGGAGTTGCCACTTGTGTGGAATATTCAAGTCAGTACCTGGCTGCGTCATTGTGAGTTTCTCTCATAAGCCTTCCATCTCTCTATGTCCTGCAATTTTCTTGGTTATCCAACTTGCAGTATATACTTTGTCATCCCCCTTAAAAGTTGATCCAGCATCAGCAAACTGAGAAAGTTCATTAGGCAGTCTGAATCATGGATATGATCCAGTCTTTCCTCCCACAGGCATGAATCTGAGAAGATTTTAATTGATAATTGGATTGACCTGGTAAAAGTATATTGAACTCTAATATTTAGTGCTGTTCTATTCTTTGGAAACAATTGGATCCCGTGGCTGAAAGATTATTTCCTGTTAGGATCTTGATCCAATTCGTCTATGGATGATATTCGTTTGCATTAGAAATTGCTATTTTTTGTTTTAAATGATAATGATAAGTCAAAACTTGTCTTCAAAAAAGAGGACAATGTGTCAACAGGCTTACTGTTTGGATGTCTTGTGCTGACAAATCCTATTACAATAAGTTAATGAAGGATATAGTGGCATACTTTTATCTTCTATAGTTAGGCTTAGTACTTCATGGATATATGGGTAATGACTGCAAAGAAAATATCTAATGTTTTGTGGTTTTGTAGATGTTTATGAGAGACTCGTTCAGAAGGGAAAGAAGCCTGGTTTCTTTCAGTTGCTGGCTACACAGACTGTCAGTGCGGTTTGGCATGTGAGTAGAATTTCAGCCTTATGCTTTCCTGATTATCCTGAATATATTGTTATTTCCTGCCATTATTTGCACCATCGTCTATGAGGTTTTCCCAAACAATTCAATATATTCTCACCAATGTATCTTGCTGTCGTTAGCACTTAATATCTGTGCCAATGTTTTCCCAGTCTTCTAAACAAATTAATGTATTTGTATATAGATGCATCTTATGATCTTTGCACCAAGCCTTCTCACCTTGTCAACAGTAGTCCCTTCCATGTTATTAGCACCATGTAGCAATTGTTGCTTCCTTTCTGCCATCTATAACTTTTTGTTTCATTCTGCCAACTTCTTTATTTTATCTAGGCATCCTTCATGGTAGATGTTGCTGTAAACAATGATTGCAAATTAACAAAATTCTGTATTCTTTGCATTAACCATCATTCATAGCGCATAATCCTGTTTGGGGTCCTTGTAATTTTTAGCTGGCTTTGATTCTCATCACATTTATTTTTTTTTGATAAGTAAGAAATTATATTGCTTAAAGAATAGGCCTAGCCCAGTAGATACAATAATGAGTCCTAACTTAGAGGACGTGGCAGAGACAAGAAAATCATGAAGGGCCATGCCGTTAAAATCAATAGCAATAGCCCAAGTACAAAGAGTGCCATAAAATGATGTTAACAATTCCTCTAGCGATCTTTCCTTGTCATCAAATGTCCGTGCATTACGTTCTTGCCACAAGCACCACATTATACACACTAGAATCATCCTCCAAACTGCTTTGATCTGATTCATTCCTCCAATGTTTGGCCAGCTGGCCAACGCTGCCACCACATTCTCCGGCATAACCCAGGCCAACTCAACTCTACTCAGTACCGCGTACCATAAAGTCTTGGCAACCTCGCAATGCAATAGGAGATGATCTACCGACTCTCCCGCTCCCTTGCACATGCAACACCAATCTACTATGATAACTCCTTTCTTCCTCAAATTATCAGTAGTCAGTATCTTACCCATTGCTGTTGTCCATACAAAGAAAATAGCTTTGGGGGGTGCCTTATGCTTCCAAAGCCGTCTCCACGGAAATTGAATGTTTGCCACTTGGGTGAGAACCTTATAAAATGAGCGAACCGAGAAAACATTATTTCGGGCGGGTAGCCACAACAAGCCATCTTGTTGATTGCTTGGCTTCACAGAATATAGAAGGCTATAAAAATCAACAAAATTGTCCATCTCCCAATCTTGTGCTGCCCTACTAAAGCTGATATCCCAGTGAACTTGTCCACTCACCATCCCCATGACATCCACCACTGAGGCTTCTTTGGCACTAGCAATATGAAATAGTGAGGGAAAACGATCTTGTAGAGCATTATCACCGCACCATATATCTTTCCAGAATTTAATCCTGGAACCGTCGCCCACCTGAAGACGAATGTGTCAAAGAAAAACCAGCCAACCTCTTCTAATATGGTTCCACAAGCCCAATCCATACGTACCTCTAACTTCTTTAGTGCTCCAACCTCCCCATAAATCGCCATATTTGCACCCAATCACCTCTCTCCACAAGGCATTCGGTTCATTACTATATCTCCACAACCACTTGCCAAGTAATGCCCAATTGAAAGTCCTCATTTTTCTAATGCCCAAACCACTGTTGGATATAGGACGGCATACTGTCTCCCACTTGACCAGGTAAAATTTGAACTCCTCCTCCAAGCCTCCCCACAAAAAATCGCGTTGTAGATTTTCGATTTTGTGTGCCACACTAGCTGGTATAGGAAATAATGAAAGAAAGTATGTCGGTAGATTAGACAATGTACTCTTTATCAAAGTGAGCCTACCACCTTTCGACAAATACATTCTTTTCCAACTGGCTAATCTCTTTTCAATCTTCTCAATCACTGGCTCCCATAAAGAGATTGACCGTGCTCCTACCCCCAACGGAAGTCCCAAATAGGTCAACGGGAGGGAGGCTATCTTACAGCCCAAAATATTGGCCAACTGTCGAACATTTGGCACCTCTCCAATTGGCACCAATTCAGATTTGTCAAAGTTCACTTTTAACCCAGAAACGGCTTCGAAGCACAACAACAACGCCTTCAACTCACGCAATTGACTTGGATCTGGTTTGCAAAACACAAGAGTATCATCTGCAAATAATAAGTGAGAAATGTTAATGATCCCCCTATCCGGGGTTCCGACTGAGAAGCCCTCCAGAAAGCCATTATGTGCCAAAGCTGAAATCATCCTGCCCAACGCTTCCATCACAATAACAAACAACAAAGGTGACAACGGATCACCTTGTCTTAAACCTCGCGAACTAGGGAAGAAACCCACTGGGCTACCATTAATCAAAATAGAAAATTTTGCCGTTGAAATACACCAACGGATCCATGTATTCCACCTCTCTCCAAATCCACATCTCCCAAGAAGATAGAGAAGGAAATCCCAGTTGACATGATCATACGCCTTTTCCATATCTAGCTTGCAAATGATCCCTGGTGTGCCTCCCTTCATTCTGCTATCAAGGCATTCATTAGCAATAAGTACTGCATCTAAGATTTGCCTACCTTTCACAAAGGCGTTTTGGGGCTTGGTGATGATCTTCCCCACCACCTCACTTAGTCAATTTGCTAACACTTTGGAGATGATCTTGTAGACTCCACCCACCAAGCTAATTGGCCGGAACTCCTTTACCTCATTTGCCCCCGCCTTCTTTGGGATCAATGCAAGGAATGTGGTATTTAGGCTTCTCTCGAGTTTTCCATCTACAAATAACTCTTGAAATACCTTCATAATATCTTCCTTCACAACATCCTAGCACTCTTGAAAAAATCCCATAGAGAACCCATCCGGCCCTAGTGCCTTATCTTTAGTCAGCATTCTCATCACATACAAATATTTTCCCAAATATTGTAACATGCTTATCCGGCATTTTATGGTTTTGTGTGCCCATCAATATAATAGTCCTCATCTCGGACATATCTATGAGTGTTGACTAGTTTCATACTTTATTTCATTAAGAATAATTTTCTTGTGTTTCTTTTTTAAAAGTTTCTTTTCTTTGATCTAGTTGCCATCTTGGGTTATCAATGGAAATATAGAAATGTTTTTCGTCTTCAGTTTTGAAGTCTACCATAATTTACCTCTTTCTTTTCCTTCTCACCCTGCAAATTACAGGGATTGTATCCTGGTTACATCATCTTCTTTGTCCAGTCAGCGTTGATGATTGCTGGTTCAAGAGGTATTGATCAATCCTCCCTATTCTCATTGTCCTTTGTTTAGATGATTAACTAATTCTTTATTTGGCTTTACCATTTTGTTTCTGTCTGAGCAGTCATTTACAGGTGGCAGCAAGCTGTCCCTGGTCTGGTTAAGAAGATAATGGTGCTTTTAAACTTTGTTTACACACTTATGGTTCTGAACTACTCCTGTGTTGGTTTCATGGTAAGTCCCCTCTCTCTCAAGCACCCCCCCACACACAAAATCAGGGATCCAAAGCTTGTTGCTTTCAAGTTTCTTATGGCTATATGGTTGTATTGGACAGGTATTAAGCCTGCATGAAACACTTGCCTCCTATGGAAGTGTATATTTTGTTGGAACCGTTCTTCCCATAGTTTTGATCCTCCTTGGGAACATAATTAGACCTGCAAAGCCTGTCAGATCCAAAGCTCGGAAAGAGCTGTGAGGTAGAAAAATCTCTTCTTTCGGAGTGCTCTAGCTAGACAAGATTAGGAGAGTGGAAGAGCAATGCTTTCCATGGTTTCATTTTCATATTGATAATTGATCACATGTAACATCTGTTTTCAGTCGTGGATTAGATCATGAGTCTGCTCACTTTGAGCTCAGTAATAAGATTTTGCTTTAAATTGCTAGGTGATTGTCCAGACACTTCCAAAATTGCAAAGAAGTAATTGGGTGTGGGATTGATGTGGAAAGTAGCTAAAGAAAAAATAATTATCAAAGGACTTGATTCCCAAGTAATGTGTTATGGCAAAATAATAAACACCATTTTATTTTATTTATTTTTTTACTTTTACGTGCAACTTAATTAATATGTTACAGGAAATGGCCCCCGGAATGTATGTACATATTTATAGCTTGCACGTACATGGCTCTTGGGGTTTTCAAGTCGGTCAAGCTGCATGACTTGCAGGGCAGGCAGGCAGGCACGCACGTGGGCACAGAGACATGCGTGCCTTAAGAGACTTTCCTGAATTGTCTACTTGCATGCACTCAAAATTAAAATGTTGCATGTGATTTTATCTCTCTTCTGTCATTTTATTATTATTATTATTATTATTATTATTATACGGAATGCAAATAGAAGTTGCTTTCTGCCTGGTGGGAAAGCCTATGATTTCTCCAATATATTTTTACGGAAGTCCATTGAGAAAAAAAAGAAAAAACTCAGTATGAAACTTTAGACAATTCATTTTGACATGTGAATGATGATGGGCTGCCCGGAATCTGAGTTGTAGTGCCATCAGCTGAAATTCATGACTTCTGCGAGGTAAAGTCCAAGAGACTGGTCGTACAGAGGACTGGATCTTCTGCCTGGTATCAAGACAATTCGCGTCGGCCGGGGGGGTGGGGATGAATCTTTTTCTCATCCCTCAACATAAATCCCGTCTTCTACTCTACAGGAGGATGACATTAGCATTAGCTCCAGGTTTTGTTCGGAGGTCCCATGACTTGAAAGGCTAAATTTTAAAATTTTAAAAATTTATTATCACATTATTACAATTTTTTCAAATTTTTACACAAAATAAAATAAACAATTTAATTTTTTTAAATTTCAAAACAAAAATAATATTAAAAAATATATTTTAATAATATTTTATTTAATTTTTTTATTTTAATTTTAACCCATCCGAAAACAAACGAACTGAAACTAATCTCTCCGTGTGAAATGGTTTTGGTCAAGCCAATTGATGGTACACACATGTTGACCTGTACATCAATATAAACGCGGCGCGGGGCGGGGCGGGGCAACGTACGCCGCTCAATTATGGAACCAAAGATGATGTCTCGGATCTCGGTCAAAAATTGCTTTATTTTATACATGATTGAAACGAACCTTTCCTAAAAGAGGCAGTGTCAACCTTATACGTTTTGGTAATTTCTCTAATTATAATTTTGAGTAGCACGTAGACATAAATTTGTCTGAATTACTAATGCAAATTTTTTTTTTTTTTTTTTTTTTTAAAATTTGTTATGGCAGTTACAATATTCTCGTACTAAGTACGTACTCGTGTAACCCGTAGTGATTATATCTACGACTACTTGTTATTCTCCTTTTTATTTCTACAAGGAGAGGACGTATACATATCGGTGGAATTAGAAGTAGTCAATGGATTTTGATCTGGTTCCACGAATTACACGTGCGGTGACCAAATTAATTTACATACCTGCTTGTGTGACCTCAAAAGAGCAACATGCATGCATGCTTACATGAGCAAAACCGCACAGCTTTTGAACATAAATATATATATATATATACATATCCTGATAAGAATGAAAACACATCGATCTTAATTACTTTATCTTAGAAATTATGATCAGCATTAATAACTTGATCGTATTTGGTTGTCATTCGCATGCCACAAAACCGTATAGAAGGCATGCATGCTAGCTTGTCATTTCATAATATAAGACAAACGATCGAGTAAAAAAAAAAATACCTAAATACCTAGAGGACAGCATTAACCATACATTTTACAAACCCTCGATCGTGTCACATATGATAAGTGAGCTTCTAATTATTACCACATTATTCTAATGGTAGAATTTTAGAAAATAAATTAAAGAAAAGATGGAGATCGAGAAAGCCGAGGAGATAACAAGGAACTAGAGATATATGCTACGTACTTACCTGGTTTGGCCATGGACATATATATATATTTATATATATAGATATATAACATGAACGTGTCAAGTAGAAAAGGGTAATTTTTCTGTTATATATAACACGAAATGTAGAATTGACTAAAAGCAGGTTTTAAAAAATCGATTATTATTTTCAATTCGAATATACAAGATATATATAATGTGGACTTTTTGCGGTAAGCCGGCAGTGACGACCAATGCCTTGTCAGAAATTCAGAAATTATACAATTTCCAGCTGACTTCTTTGTTTTTTTTTTTTTTTTTTTTCAAATGATGAATTGCCGGCGGGATTCACTAGCCGGCGTACACTTCCCCCTCGAGGTGCATGCATGCCTCGTACCAATTTTTCAGCCCGGGACTGGAGAATATATAATATTATAAAGTTCTTCGCAACGTTAGAAATGGCCAAGAGTACTTATTGAATTTGGTATGCAAGTTGAGCTAGATGTTGGATTTGGTCATAAAAGCTCCACAGGCATTTATCATGGTAGTTTGGGGAAGGGGATGATCCAATAAATATATATATATATAATATATGTGTAGACTAACCCATGCCTTATGGTTGTTTAGATCTTTAATAATAATGCAATATTCCAATGTGAACTCTACCCATTAAGCTCACCTTTATTTGATTCCATTCGTTCATATATAACTCAAGTTTTTCAATCTCACTAATTACACTTTCGTTAATTCATTATATAAGAAAGAATATTTGCGGGCTCATGCAAACTCATGTCACACGTTTCACATTAATTTACATATCGAATTATTGACATAATTTTCCATTCTTAAACTATAAAAAGCTAGCTGCTAGCTAACAAATAACATATAAATTATTCAATTTTAATAGTAAATATATATAGATAATTAAAATAGATAATGACGCTACGGCAATATTAACAGTACTCGGATCTTACCTGCAAATTAGAGGCCGTGAACATGTAGTACTTTTTCTCAAGTTTAAGAATATATATAATATGTCAATTAATTAGTAGTTTAATTTGAGTGCAAAATATATTAAGGTAACTTCTAGAATAGATTACATAGAATAGTAATTAATTAGCTTGATCGGCTTTTCAAAAAAAAAAAAAAAATTAGCATGATCGGTATCCTCTAAATTAATTTAATTTCTAGAAAATCTAGATGCATTTCGAATTTAATTATAATTATTATTTTGAAATTCAAATATCTATATATGGTCTTAGTAAGTTTAAAGTTGAGTTTGAATTTGAATAATGCTACTATGACATCTCATTTTGTTCTTTCATTTTGATTGTTCATGTATTTATTTATTTTTTAATTTTTTTTATTTACTGATTAATAAAGTGACTATTAGTATATTGATATATTTTTTATTTTTTAAAAATTTTAAAAAATGTTAAAAAATGTGAAAATGTAAAATAAAAAAAATAAAAAGAAGAGTTTTACCTAGCGGCATGCCTAACAATCCCTGTTGGCGGCAGCNCTTAGTAAATTTAAAGTTGAGTTTGAATTTGAATAATGCTACTATGACATCTCATTTTGTTCTTTTATTTTGATTGTTTATGTATTTATTTATTTTTTAATTTTTTTTATTTACTGATTAATAAAGTGACTATTAGTGTATTAATATATTTTTTATTTTTTAAAAATTTTAAAAAATGTTAAAAAATGTGAAAATATAAAATAAAAAAAATAAAAAGAAGAGTTTTACCTAGCGGCATGCCTAACAATCACTGTTGGCGGCAGCATATAGTATCACTCGTTTGAATTAATTGTAAGTGAAAATGATTGACTTAAAGAAGTTATAAGTCCATAAAAAGGGCTCGATCCCTGAAAACTTGGAAGCTTATATATCCATGACTTTGACTCGAAAATGAATCTGAAAGTGGATCATAAGTTGCCCGATTATGGGAGTCTAATCAACCGTCTAAACACCAAAATCTCTAACACGTGGAGCTAACCCAATTAGCACATCCTGCGGTGTCACGCTTTAATCTTTTTGTTTGTTTTTTTTTATTAACATTTTTCTTTTGCCGGGAAACGTGCGAGTCATGACTATTGGCGTTTATCTCTCCTTTTTTTTTTTTTTTTTTTAAATAAAAACCAAAAAAACCGCTCCTGTTCTGTTGTAAGTCACAAAAAAAAAAGAAAAAAAAAAAGAGAGAGAGGCAGAGTTTCTGTTGCAGCGTTATTCAATATGATTTGAACTTTTTTTTTACGAGGCATAATATTAGACGTGGAAACCCGAAGTACTCCGAGAGATGGGAAGAAATGCACCAGTTGTTGTGAATAATATTAATATAATATGTAAAAATTGTTAACTTGGCATGCAAGATTTGTACAAACAATATTTCTGAGGAAAATTCAAACTAGTGAATTTTGGCTGCTCTCTACATTACCGGCCAATGAACTGCTAAAATCCTGACTTTTATCCTTTAACTTATCGTCCTCTTCGTGGTTATCATCATCTTCAATGGTGACGGTAGCCCCCGTCAGCTCTTTGGCTCTCTGGGCTTGGCGATCCCAATCGGTTCGAGCCAAAACGAACAGCATGGTCACAACGCATGAGCCTTGCGCGGCTAAAAGGCCAAGCCAAAGTCCTCTGAAATCATACCCGGAGTAAAAGCTCAACCACACGGCAACCGGCATTCCGACAAGATAGAAGCAGCTGAGGTTGATATTGGCTCCCAGTTTAGGCCGAGCTATTCCTCTCAGAACGCCACAACCTGTTGTTTGTGGACAGTTTCCGAGCTCGCAGAGACCGATAATGGGCAAGACCATAGATGTTAAGGCTATAATCTCTGCGTCCTGGGTGAACATGCTAGCCCATATCTTCCTAACAGATACGGCAAAAAGCAATGCTGAAAATCCCAACACGAAGCTGAAAGAGAGGCCGACGCTTGCGGCGAGTTTTGCTTTCTGGGGTTGGTTAGCACCCAGTTCGTTTCCAACCCTCGTTGATACACCGAAGCTTAGAGAAGATGGGAAAATGTAAATCAAAGCAGTGGTCTGAATCAGAATTCCCATCGACGCAACGGTTGCTTGGGGGTTGAGCAAAAGCCCGCAGAGTAATATCATGATCTCGTACCACCACCATTCTAGGCAGACGGAAATGCAGCTTGGAATGGCTAAATTCAGGAGAGCTTTCCAGCCTTTGAAGCACTCGGTGGAAATCCCACTCCATGTTTTCTTGTACACGCCGGAGATTGCAATATAGACGACCAATGATCCAACTAGATTGAAATTAGTCCAGACGCCACTTAAAGCGACGCCTTTGATTCCTAGTTTTAGAACATAAACAAGAAAGTAATTGATGGGAAGATGGAGAAGAATAGAAAAAGCTGCACACAATGTCAGGGGCAGAGTTATGGATTGAGAACGTAGGTATATTCGTATAGGGTGCAGAAGAGATTGTGCAACGAGGTCTGGGAGGGAATATAGAATGTAGGACTCTGCTTCGGCTGCAATATCGGCTTTCTGACCACAAAAGAGCAATATCTTCTTCATGTTGAACCATAAAAACGATATCGGAATTGAAGTCAGTAGAAGTAGAATCACTGTTCTTTGCAAGGTAAGGCCAAGAAGTTTGAATCTTTTGGCTCCAAAGGCCTGGCCACAAATGGGTTCCATTCCCATGGCAAGGCCGGACAGAAGAGAATAACCGGTGATGTTGGCGAATCCGATGGCGAGGGAACCACCGGCTAAAGCAAGCTCGTTGAGGTGGCCGAGGAAGAGCATGGAGATCATGGAGCGGAGGTAGAGCAAAAGGCCGGTAAGTACCATCGGAAAAGCTATATTGAATATGCACTTGGCTTCAGTGACAGCAAGCGAAAGATGAGTTTTGTGGGGATGTTGGTTTTGATGTTGAAGTGTTGGGATCCGGGGGATCAAAGGGGTGAACATGTCGGGCTTTTGTGGTTTGTTTGAGGAAAGGTTTGTTTGGTCTGAATATTCAGTTCCAGAAGTTGGAGAAGAAGATAACTGGCACATA
>QEOT01005809.1:143980-158364 GCA_003123785.1 Pterocarya stenoptera
TAAACTTTAAAATAAATTTCAAATTTTATATTTTTTAAAAAAAATATACCGCTCTTTGCCTGTAAATATTATTTTCCTTTTTTTATATATTCAAAATAATAATTATAAATAATTTTAATAGGATAAGTTCAAATCATCTCATCCTTGCTTCAAAGATTGGCGAGCAAGCGTAAATTCAAGAATTAACGAAATTAGGGTTATTATGGGCTCATATATATAGATGGTGAGTTTATAACCTTAAAATGTATAGCGTAAATTGCGAAAATATTCTCTGAGAAAAAAACTGAAAAAGATTTTTTTTTTTTTTTTATGGCGTATTATCCCTTAAGTATTTTACTTACGGCGTTGTCGAAGATGTTAATAACGTTATTGGGCCGGTATTTTGTGGACGGACGCAAATATGCCAAATAGTAAAGATGTGGACGGTTTGAAATTGAGACCTTGACTTACAATTAAGGTCTACTCTTTGTAGCACATAAAAAAAAGGGTCTACTCTTTGTCAGTCCGCTTTTAATTAATTAATTAAATTCCTTATCGATTTCTGTTTGTAGGTTTTGCATACTTTCAGTTTAAAAACTATTTTAACATAATTTGTGTATTTAACTTAAAACTCAATACAAAATAAGTGTATTTGAGTTTATTATAAATGAATTTCAATCAAAACGGATTGATTTAATAAGATACGATTAATAAATAAGTCAATTGCAAGTCTAAGTACTAGTAATAAACTTGAATAATATGAATCAATTCTATTTTTAAATTTTATTAATGCTTAGTTTTATATGTCTTTTGTGTTGTTGAGAATATATTATTGATATTTATATTAATATTTGATTACGTTATATCTCAAACTATTAAACTTTTTTTTAATAATATGTAATTTTATTTTATGAAAATATTAGTTTGCTTATATATTATTAATTTGGATATTGATAATAAATATTTTATCATGAATCAAGTCGTAATTGTGAACTATTTATATAGTTGACATTGAATTATATACAAAATTATATTAATTTGATTAAGAAATAAATTGTTGGTTCAGCTTAACTCATTTATTTGAAATGGAAAAATTGATTAAATGGATTGTGTCTAGGTTAACCCAATAAAAATTAATTACTAAACAGGTTAAGTGATTCGTATCATTCATTAATTAAACAAGCCAAGTTTGGGGTGATTCAAATACTCTAATATTCATGACTTGACACGACACGAATACGACGTATAAACACAAATTGCGATCTTGATGGATCAAAAGAACATTAAAATCTTAATGCTAAAAAAATAGGATCGAGCATGTTAAAACTTAAAAGAAGGGTTTTTTTTTTTTTAAAGAAAATTGTAGTTGCCCACAAATCTCTTATTTGGAACAGCAAATAAATATGATTATAGAGTTAAATATCAAAGTAATTCGTCTGATTCTTTGCTTGGCATATTGGTCATGACTTGGTCCTTTATTAGCTTAATTTAAAAAAGAAAAGTTTGCTCGTTAGAATCTCACGATTAATAGGTCAAATCAATACATTTGTCAATCTCCAATTATCAAACTAATGAAATTAAACTTCATGTCGACACCAATAGCTGTTCCACAAGTATCATTTAATTAGGTCATGTTTTGCTCCACCGCGTGTGAAAAAAAAGAAGCCAAACCGAATTCTTCATTAAGCTATAAGAAAATTGATTAGAAGAAAGAACATGATCGACCGACACCTTTTTATTATTCTGCACATTTTTAGTGATGGATATAATAAAGTTAATCCCAAAGAGTAGTTAGCTAGTGGGTACCAATCTTATCCTTTCCGCAATGCGGTGAAATTCCAATAGTAAACAAAAGTACGTGCCATAGCTAGCCGAAACTCTTTTTGGTGGATAAATTAAACAAACAAAAGAATTCAATTTAATGAATAAAAAAAAAAAGCACTCAAATAAGCTCAGTCCTCCATATGCTGCATGCCTTGGTCGACTTACATGCTGTATTGACTGTCGACACATGACACACGCACACATATATTTATTTATTAGGATTGATTAATGCATTTAAAATGTTATCAAGATGAGAGGCTAGGGTTTTCCCAGCCCCCAGCTCCCACCCCCCCTAGGAATTTGTCTTGGTGCTGGTCGGCTGGCTATATATTTCTACATGATGCCATGCTGCATGATGGTGCGGCTTGAAACATTAAAAAGAAAAGTGAAGTGTAGATATGGTCCCAGCCGCCTGCATCGGGCGGTGGCAAAAGGGTGTGCTTTATATTGGAAGCCATTCAACGTGTACGATCGACGATCGACTCTTCTTGTCCGCACCGTCGTCTTCGCCTTCGAATCTATCTTCATCTTGTCATCAGTCGGGACAACGTGTGCATATGTAGCCATGACAAAAATTCAAAAAAGAGAGAGGAAAAGAAAAAGAGAAGCAGAAGAAGTACAAGAAACTAACTGCCAATTGAACAGTTATAGGAGGTTGACGTTGCATGTGCTAGAGGGAACTCACTTACACATTAATTCATATATATTCTTATCATCACATGCGCGGGGGTCCTCATGTGGATTATGAGAGAGGGCCGTACAATGTTCTTTCAAGTAAAAAGTTGCTTTTCAAAACAAGCACATGAAGTACTTTGTGGTTTTATAGCTTGTTTTGTTTCTAGTACTACTACTACTTAATTCCGGCGCGCATGGTGCATTGCATCCAAGCATATTAAAGGGATCGAGTTAATGTTTATATGTATCTTTTAATTTTACTTCCAATCCGTGTCCTATCGTTTAGATTCATGAAAATAACAATAGGAAATATTATTTTTCATCTTAGATTCTATTATTTTTAACTACACATAACTTTAGAGTTCTGACAAACTAGGAGTGGGCAATAGGGGTCCACACCTTGCCCCCGTTCCCCCTACATGGTGGGGCGGGAGGCGAGCTGGTCCAAGAGGGGTCCCGCCTACTTATATTTATTTTATATAAATATATATTTATACATATTTAAAAATATATGTTATTAGTTTTATTATATATAAATATAGTAATATGTGTATTAAGTATAATTTTTACTTAATATTTTGTGCAAGTTATAGTGTAATCTATTGTGGCTTTTATATAGGAGACCAAAACAATACAAATGTCTCACTTAAGCAATGTGAGACTCTTGTATTGCTTAGACATATAGTGACATTTACAAGTTTAAATTTATAATTTTGGTAAAAAAAGTATCTTTTTGTTATTTTTGGGCTCAGTGAACCATAGGCACTATTGGAGTGAGCTGGTGCGGCTTGCGGGGGTGAATACCAAGAAGCTCTTAGCATGATGTGGTATACTTATTTTAAGTAGTTCTTTATTAGTAAATATACCTTGGGATGACGATATCTATAAAATAAAGAAGAGAAATGCTACAAACACAAAGATCCCATAAAACTAAAAAAATAATCCTACAAATTGAAATTATTTCATATGATACGTTAGAGCTACTCTATAATAAAAGTAAATTTATAATCTAACATACTACATCATATCAAGCCATGCGCGTCAATTTATAAATTTATTTTCGTAAGATCTTTTTGTAACCGAAACATTTCTCAATAAAAAATAATATACTTCAATAATTGAAGTTTAAAGATCAGTTCGATCCGCATGAGGATGTTTTGACCATCTCCCTCCTCACCCTAATTGTTTTTCCTCTTCATCCGAACCTTGCTTTCTTCAACCATGTTTTTTGTGAAATGTAAGCTTCACGCGTGGAATTATATATATAGATAATGACACTACTTCCGTTCTATTACTTTGGCAGCTGAAGTTAGTGCGTGCATGCGTGCTAGATATTCTAGATTGGTCACTTAAAACCATCGATTTAATGGTGTTAAAAATCTAATATTGAAGTTTTCCAGCCAGTTCTGGGAATCAAAGCCCGACACGAAAAAAGTGATCATGATCTCCAGAAGTCGAACTAGCTGGGAATATTATTCCTTATTGACTCCAAATTTAAACACTCGTTTAGGAGGAGAACCACCTTAGTAAGTCTTGTGTATGAACGCGTACGTAAATCAATTAAGACGAAAAATCTTGGACGAGTTTTTACATGTGGTTGGACAAGTACATTACTAGATCAGCATGATGTCGCTATACGATCATGACGCTTACTATGAATATTGACAAATTTTTAGAACCCTAACTCGGTCAAATTAAATACCACCGATCGACTCAACAGAACGCACACATGCACACAATATGAAATCTAATATATATAATTAATTCCGTGTCGGCGTCGGGTAGTAGCTGTGCATGATTGTTCTTGACGCGGAGACATTTCTCCTAATCAAACATCTGTACGTACGACGACCGTAAGTTTCACGAATGTGAAAAATATACAGATTCATTTTCTAGATTGTCATGTACATGCATTTGGGCAATTTTTGTCCAGTTCTTAGTCTAGTACTCAATAGTAATCTAGAATTGTCTAGTGAAAAAAATGGCTTTGGCGGCCATTTCAGATGGAGGAAGTCACCAAACGTACCGTGACCGTTTTTAGTAGCCTAGAACTTATATCAAATTCGTACGTTAATCTAGAAAGTTGAACCATTTAATTTGCCAATATGAGGAAGAAAGATTTGTACGTTTTTTGGGTTCAAGATCATCTGATTTTTCAACCTTATGGTCATTATCCAAGCGCTCCTTCAACTCAGGGGAAGCATTTTTTTCCTCTATGAAGAAATTGAGCATGCATTTATTTTATAATTTGAGTGCATTGAAGCATTGAAAAGGATGGTTTTCCAGAGAGCTGGGCTGAATATTGTTTGAGCCTGAGGAATATAGCAAAGGAGAAAGTTACGTGTCATCATGTGGAGTACATGTCGTCGAAAGGACGGCACAAAAATAATTTTTGTCCACGAAATTAAGTAGTACTTGTCTCTATTGTCTTTCCCTTACTCGATCGGTTACCTTTGGGTCTTCATTTCAAATTGTCTTTTGAGGCGGCATCCAATCGGTCGATTAACGTTGGGGTACTGTTGTAATTATGAGTTGTAATTATTTGAGATTAAGTTGAGACAAAATTCCAAACTAGCTATTAGGGTGTTGTATTCAAGTATTGTTATATATAGTCGTGGAATGCGCAAGCACCACGAAATCGTTTTAAAAAATTAGTGGAGTACACTATTAAAAAATTAATTTTTTTCATGTGAGTCTCTTATTTATTCACTTTTTTCAAAGGGATTGTATGGCAATTGCACACTCCACGATTGTAAATATCATTTCTTTTTTTTAAAACATTTTTTATACTTGCGAATTTCAATTTTTGCTAAATATGGTTGTTTGAGTCAAGATATTTTATTGAATTTTAAAAAATGTGAAAGAAAAAATTGAATAAAAATATTATAAAGTTAAAAAATTATTTGAATATAATTTTTTAATATTATCTTTGTTTTGAAATTTGAAAAATAGTATTGTTTTTGTGTTTTGTTTAGGAGTTTGGGAAAGTTATAATTATTAGGTAATGATTAGATGAAAAAATTGAAGATTTGAAATTGAAAGTGTTTTATGTTTGAGTGATGTTTGAAAACGAAATATATGAAAATATTTGACAATAGTTGTGTTGTCAAACAAACTCTTAGACTGTATTTGGATGTTGAGCTGAGTTGGGTTCTTTATAAATAGTAGTGAGTTGAGATAGTGGAGTGAGTTTTGTGAGGTCCACTTAAAATGAGTTTAAATATGTTTGGATGTTAATGAGTTTAAATGTATTTATGGGAAGTTGAAAAATGTTGTGGGTCTAAGTGTAAATAAGTGTTGAATTGAAAAAAATTGTGGGTTCCATATGTAAAAAAGTTTTGAGTTGAGATAAGTTTAGTAATTTGAGAGTTGGATGTTTGGATGTTATACTTAACTTAAAATTAGACTGAACTGAGTTAAACTCAAATAAGTTTAACAACCAAACGAGTCTTACTCGCCCCTAGCTAGGTCTCTAGATATATTGTTGGGTCTAAATTGTTTTTATATCCATGCACTTTAATCACGGCCTTAAGAATTTTAGTCAAGGGACATCCCATTAACATATTTTAAGACATCAAATAGAAATGAACTCTCCGCTTGTTTATTTTCTCAAAAACTCATATCAAACACAATAATGGTAATTGATCTACGCCACGATGGATGAAGAATGTTCAAGCCACCAAATCCAAACATAATAAGTGATCTGGAACCAAGGCCCAAACATCTGAGATACTTGGTCAAAATAGTCTTGTATTTTTTAACAAGGCCCAACTTGAAGGCCTTATGTACGTATGGTTGATCTACTAATTTAGGCTTCGATTGTTTTTTTTTTTTTTTTTTAATTTATATATATTAAAATTTAAAATAAAATCTACTAATGATGTTTGAAAATAAAATAAGACAAAATAAAAACCGCATCGATCCAAATTCATAAATAAAAAATAGGGGGAGGAACTAAACCAAGCTAAGTAATTGTACGTTACATGCATGAAGAGAATGAAAAAACTTATAATTAGGCAGATCGGTATTGATCAAGCATTATTTACTCTTTTGCCCATCTGAATATCTCCTGATCCAGGGCCACCAGAAGGGGTACTCTTGTCTTCTTCAGAACAAACAAATTTGCGCCAGTAAGGGTGATTTCGCCACACAATTGACATTTCTTCAATGGGGACACCCTTAGTCTCCGGCAGGAACTTGTAAATGAAGAAACTCATTACCACTACCCAGCATGCAAAGAAGATGAACAGCCCAAACTTCAGATGGCACAACATTGAGGTGAAGACTTGCGCAATGGCAAAGGTGAAGATCATGTTCACGGAGACATTGACACTCTGAGCAGCTGACCTGATTTCCAGTGGGAAGATTTCACTGGGAACCAACCACCCTAGAGGACCCCAGGACCATGCAAATCCAGCAACGTAAATGCAGATGAAGAACACCAATCCAGAAGCATACCACTTCGGCAATTCACCGGGGTTTCCAGTCATTCCAAATTTAACAGCAATTGCTATTGTAATTATAACCTGTATTTGCATTAAAATTAAAAAACATCAAATATGCATGTAAATTAATAAGAAGCGCAAGATAAAGCTATACAAAGGAACCCAAATATAAAGAGAGACTTGGAATTATGATATATATACCTGACATATGAACATTTGAGCGCCACCCTGAAGGAAAAGGGTCCTTCTTCCCCACCTATCAACACTAAAAATTGAAACCAGGGTTGCGAGAGAATTAACACTACCGGTAATCACAGCAGACATGAGCGAAGCACTGCTTCCGAAACCAATGGTTTTGAACAAAACAGGAGCATAAAACGTGATCACGTTCATGCCAGTGAGCTGCTGGAAGAAGGGAATGCAAATGGCCATTGTGAGTTGAGGCCTGTACTTCCTTTGGAAAATGGTAGCCCAAGGATGTTTTACTAATTTAGAGGCTTCGCTGGCCGCCACAAGATCATTGAATTCCTCGTCTACGTTGGAAATGCCTCGGATCTTCACAAGTTGTTGCTTGGCCTCGTCGTAATGGTTACGCTCTATCAGAGAGTTTGGAGTGTCGGGAAGACAAAACGAACCTATAATGATAATTAAAGCAGGGACCATGGCACCCCCCAAGCTCAATCGCCATCCCCAACCACCCTCAATCTGAGCGAAGAAGTAGTTCAGAAGATTGGCAATGAGGATGCCAATTGTAATTGCCAATTGGAACATCATGTTGAGAGCACCTCGGTATTTATATGGAGCCATCTCAGAGACGTAAATTGGCACAGACTGTAAACAAACATATAATAACTCAGACTATCATGTACGTATGTATAATAATTCAAGACGTGTAAATCGGAATTAATCAGAAATTCAAAATTGTTTTTGTATATATGATAAGAGACAGATCATATCAGACTTAAGTTTCTTTTTTTTACCTGATTTGCACATCCAATACCAAAACCAAGTAGCATACGACCAACAATAAGCATCCAGATCCTATCAGCGAAGCCATTGACAAGCGCACCAACACAAAAAAGTATTCCACCCCAAAGCATCGTAGTCCGCCTCCCAAAATGTCTGGTTATGGTTGATGCAAAGATGGATGCGATCAAAGCAGCAAGATATAGGGACGAAGTAAACAGAGTCAATGTCTGACTGTCGAATTTGCAGTACTGATCATCAGAAGGTTTCACCGCTGCCTCCTTTTTGTATACAGCGGGAAAAAACTTTTCCAAGAACGAATCCATGGATGTAACTCCGCCTGTAACATTAGAGAAACCCTAGATATATTAGCGACTAATACATACATACATACATACGCACATATATATATATATATATACACGGCCTGATCTTCTCCGTGCATTCGTAATCCAAAACGATAGGTAAAAACAGGATGCAAGGAACGATTAAAAAACAAAAGTGATCGAACTTAGGGATTGTTACCTGAAATTCCAAGATCATAACCAAAAATCAAGCCACCCGTGGCAGCGACTACGCATGTCATGAAGACCTTGAAAGTGAGTTTGCCCGGATAGTCCCGTCCATCCGACGAAGCGATAACACCACCGGCCATTTTGACGTAATTGATCACTGCTTTAGAAGAGAAAAGAGCCAGAAGAATGGATCAAACGATCAGAAGCACTGAAATTTATAGACCAGGAGTGCCAGGATTCCTATGGGCACTAGTAGTCTATCATGATCAGGAATTTATCCATATTCGATTTTAAGATTATCACGAAAATATCTGAACAGATAATCTAATCGTATAACTGAAACTGCGGAAGGACTAATTTTTTTCAAGAAAAAAATTGTAATATACATGTTAGAGTTTGATCAGTACTTGGGATCTAAAAGATTAAGCAGATAAAGATAATTACTTTTTTTCTTTTTTCTTTTTTTTTTTGTAACTATATAATTATGTAGTTCTTGAATAGAGTTCTGCTACGTACAGTCACTTTAGAGTATATCTTGTGTTAAAAATTATATTCTCAAACCAGTGTGTAGAGCATAACTAGTAAAGTATTTGTATGACATAATTTTATTTGAAAGATTTTTAAAAATTAAATTTTACTATTTAAATGATGTGAAAGATGTGTGATTTAAAAACGAGCTTGAGAATAGAATAGATGGATTAGAATGCATATATATATATATATCTACTCTATTATAACAAGTGGCTCTCTAACTGTGAATATATAGTAACTTTTGTTATTTTTTCATTACCTTTTCTTGTTTTTCCGTTATGTCTTGTCTTACCAAAAGACCCTTAAAACCCTTGACCATTTGACATGTAACTCCCTTGTAGAATTTAATGAAGGATCATGTTTTACCAAAATGTCCTTAAAACCCTTAACCATTTGACGTGTAGCTCTCTTATAGAATTTAATAATGGATCATATTTTACCAAAAGACCCTTAATAATCCCTTGACACACATGAATTGACTTCTATTTTTTCTGACAGTGTACTCATTTTCTTTTCTTTTTTCAATTTTTTTAAAATAAAAAATTAAAATGACTTTACTCTTTAGAACAGAAACGCTTTAGAGCATTTTCATTGTAAAATTTAACTTTAAGTAAATTTAACTAATAAAATACTTAAAACACTCAATATATAATATTAATTATTAATTTAATTAGAATATAATTATTATTAATATTAATAATGAATATTATTAATTTGATTAGAATATAATTATTATTAATATTTTAATTAGTAGACTATAAAATGTGATAAAAATTAAAATTAAAAAAATTATTAAATTAATAATATTTTATTATTATTTAGAGAGTAAATAGATAATCCAATATGGATGCAGACCAATGCTCATACTTTGCTAAAGTTTTGATTTTTTTTTAATCTTTTTTTAACCTTATATTTTCTTTTTCTAGACAAATAAGCTACTGACTTTTTTATCTTTTTTTTATTTATTTAAATCATTATGTCAAGTGCACCATGGGGCTAATGCACCCGGAGCCGTTCCCTACTGTGTATATATATGTGTGTGTGTGGCCAGCGGGCCCAACCCTACATCGATCGAGGATATGAATAACCCGCATAGAATATATCATAGGTTATAAAGATAGTCATAGGTGCTAATAAATCCTTCATGAACTACTTACATTGACTACCAGGCCACCATGATCATTAATAGCCGTGACCATAATGCAATCCCAGTAAAAGGTTCAAAATTTCTAACTCGGCCCAGTCTACTAAGTCATTTTGCATAGCATGAAGAGGTCCAATAGATGGATCCAACCCACAAAAAATTCAGGCAGATCCGAATAACGTTAGATACAATCGTTGAATGTGTAAGTATTGTGTAATTTTTTTAAAAAACAGTATGGTCTATTATTAAAAAAATGAGTTTTATTTATTTATTTAAATCTCGTATTACTCACTCTTTTTTAAAAAGATTATGTTGCGTTTTCGCAGTCCTCTATGACTGCAAATATCATTTCTTACCTTTTTATTTTTTTCTAATACGATATCAAATGATCGACAGATAAATGAAATATAATAAATAATTTTTCAATTATTTATGTCATGTTAGAAGATAACGGGGTCAGAATGATGGTTAAAGAGATAATAAATAGCTTTACTTTTATGTTTACAGAGAGATTAGATAATACTAAACACAAGATAATTAAATTTAGTAGCAGCTACCAAACTTATGGATACATAAACTTAATTTTTTTTTTTAATATTATGGAATCTGGATTATTTAATTAATTAAGTGGCTCGTGAACATGATCATACATGGACATGACCAAAACCATGTGCAACCCACACTAAGGCCGTCCATGGTGGGGCCGTACGTGGCCATAGGTGACAAAAGAGCACCTTGTTGGCAGATTAATGTCCAAGCAATTCGAATCAGTATACGGGAAAATTATGNAATAAGCTACTGACTTTTTTATCTTTTTTTTATTTATTTAAATCATTATGTCAAGTGCACCATGGGGCTAATGCACCCGGAGCCGTTCCCTACTGTGTATATATATATGTGTGTGTGTGGCCAGCGGG
This sequence comes from Pterocarya stenoptera, assembly GCA_003123785.1. NCBI lineage: Eukaryota > Viridiplantae > Streptophyta > Magnoliopsida > Fagales > Juglandaceae > Pterocarya > Pterocarya stenoptera. The sequence goes on from QEOT01005809.1 coordinate 154,977, forward strand.
CCCAACCCTACATCGATCGAGGATATGAATAACCCGCATAGAATATATCATAGGTTATAAAGATAGTCATAGGTGCTAATAAATCCTTCATGAACTACTTACATTGACTACCAGGCCACCATGATCATTAATAGCCGTGACCATAATGCAATCCCAGTAAAAGGTTCAAAATTTCTAACTCGGCCCAGTCTACTAAGGCATTTTGCATAGCATGAAGAGGTCCAATAGATGGATCCAACCCACAAAAAATTCAGGCAGATCCGAATAACGTTAGATACAATCGTTGAATGTGTAAGTATTGTGTAATTTTTTTAAAAAATAGTATGGTCTATTATTAAAAAAATGAGTTTTATTTATTTATTTAGATCTCGTATTTACTCACTCTTTTTTAAAAAGATTATGTTGCGTTTTCGCAGTACTCTATGACTGCAAATATCATTTCTTACCTTTTTATTTTTTTCTAATACGATATCAAATGATCGACAGATAAATGAAATATAATAAATAATTTTTCAATTATTTATGTCATGTTAGAAGATAACGGGGTCAGAATGATGGTTAAAGAGATAATAAATAGCTTTACTTTTATGTTTACAGAGAGATTAGATAATACTAAACACAAGATAATTAAATTTAGTAGCAGCTACCAAACTTATGGATACATAAACTTAATTTTTTTTTTTTTAATATTATGGAATCTGGATTATTTAATTAATTAAGTGGCTCGTGAACATGATCATACATGGACATGACCAAAACCATGTGCAACCCACACTAAGGCCGTCCATGGTGGGGCCGTACGTGGCCATAGGTGACAAAAGAGCACCTTGTTGGCAGATTAATGTCCAAGCAATTCGAATCAGTATACGGGAAAATTATGGAAGGGTTTGACGGCAACTACCCGCCCCGGCCCATTGATTTATTTTTTGTTTCTTTTCGGTGAGCAAAATAATTAAACATTTTAATAACATTAAATGAAGTTATAACTAATTAGGAGATAAAGTACTGAAAATTTGGATAAATTATATATAAAAGATATACAAATAGATAGATTATATTGATCAGATTTGAGATCGACTGCTTAATAATAATTAAGCATATCATTAATTTTTTTTTTTTTTGTCAAGAATATAATATAAATAATTAAATTTATCTCTTTTTAGNCCCGCCCCGGCCCATTGATTTATTTTTTGTTTCTTTTCGGTGAGCAAAATAATTAAACATTTTAATAACATTAAATGAAGTTATAACTAATTAGGAGATAAAGTACTGAAAATTTGGATAAATTATATATAAAAGATATACAAATAGATAGATTATATTGATCAGATTTGAGATCGACTGCTTAATAATAATTAAGCATATCATTAATTTTTTTTTTTTTTTGTCAAGAATATAATATAAATAATTAAATTTATCTCTTTTTATATAAAATTTTAAATTCAAACTGTGATTTTATATTTTACTAATTTATATTTTATATATTAGACTTACTCTTGAAAAAAGATTTAACTCACATATGAGAAATTAAATGGTTAAGAATATAATAATTAAATCTATCCCCGTAAATTTATAAATGATGATTTCAAATCTTTTTTATTTTTTATTTGTAATTTTCCTTGGTCGGAAGTAATTCCTTCCCCCTGGTGGGTGGGTTGCAAGGAAACGTGAAAGTCGAACGTGAACAGTAGTTTTCAATATTTAGAGAGTTACTGTTCATATCTAATTACTGTTCACATCTTAAATTATTTTATATATATTTTATAGGGAGTAGTTAAAAATGTATAAATAAAATAATAGAAATAATAATAAAAAATATTATTTTAATAGAATAGAAAAAAAAAAAAAAAGATATATGAGGTTTTTTAAAAATAATAAAATATAAGAGAAAATTATAAAGAGTGTGATTTTTAACTAAAATTTAAAAAGAAATTATAAAAAATGGGATGGGATAAGGATCTCGTAGCTAGCTGAAGGGGATAATTTATTAGCAATAACAAAATGACTAACATAATTAAATTGATAGAGTAACTACCTATCTAGCTAGCTAGCTAATATCTAGGTTCAGATAAGCATTATCATTGCCCTTGATATTCACTAAATTAATTTGATTAATAACAATATATATATATATTCATCCGTCATATCAGATTGATTTATATATATGCATTATGAAGTTGAAGGCAAAAAGGTTTCGAAAGTTACAACTTTCCTTTTTGTTCTGCCTGCCCTCTTGGCAAACTCTATATATTATATATATATATATATATAAATAAATATATATAATATACACATCATGGAGAAATGCATTAAAAATGATACTAATTAAGCAAAGTAAGGTTCTGATTAGTGGACCTATATCTGGATATTATATATATATATATACACACAGTACGTAGTACTTCATGAGTTATCTGGGCCACCGGCGGCCAGATCGCAGAGAATTTCTTTGCTCCAGAATTTGCAAACTGCAACAGTACCCCTGCAGGCGCATTGCTCAGATCGAACTTTTAAGCAGTACTCTAGATTCTAGAAAGTAAAGAGAGTGGAGTGGAATATAATGTACGTTGATGGCACTAATATTTAAGGGATGAGAGGGGAAAGCAGCTAGATGCTTTGCTAGGCTGTGCCAAATTAATGTGTCTGCCTGATCACCATCATCAGCGTATTTATATCTTGCATGCACACCGAAAAAAAAAACCCTAAATCATGTATATCATTTTTCAACTTTTTCCCGTTCAAAAGACTAAAAACACGAGTGATTACTAATACCAAGTTGGAACCACGATTTTGGAGTACTCACTCTGACCCCGGCCCTCCGCGAAATCCCCACGCTTTTACCTTTTTATGACAACTATACATATATAGAACACAGAAGGCCTACTGATCATAAATCTTAAACCGAAGTCTCTGAGCATACCCTTTCTGTATCAGATCAATCTCGACCCTTTTACGCACCCATTAGGCCAAACCCCTTCAGCCGCCATTGCCAGACCCCTTCACCGGCCTCCTCCTCTTAATCCCACAGAGCTACCCATTTGATCATCGTCAACAAATCCAACATTCTCACCCTAGCTAGCTATTACACGTGTGATTTCATCGCCCTGATCACCAATATTCTTCTTGCTTGAATCTACAAAGCCAATCCATCATCCATGGCCTCAAGTTCCACCGGGAAACACCCAATGTATCGCGGAATCCGGTGCCGGAGCAACAAGTGGGTCTCAGAAATCCGGGAGCCACGTAAGACCACACGCATATGGCTCGGCACATTCCCGACCCCGGAGATGGCTGCTGCCGCCTATGACGTGGCCGCGCTAGCACTAAGAGGCGGCGATGCGGTTCTCAACTTCCCAGGTTTAGTTGATTTATACCCAGTTCCAGCCTC
>QEOT01005809.1:158467-200635 GCA_003123785.1 Pterocarya stenoptera
TATCTCCTTTTTGACGAAAGATCTAAAGGCAAAGAATTTGGTTTTGAGTGATGATGAGAATAGAGAATGTCTATATGATTAAACTGTTAAACTGTTCTATTGTCGCGGAATAATCATGGGACCGTGATCAACAGGTCTCTCTCTCTCTCATTTGAATGTCTTTTTCATGTTTATATCCTACGTCGCGTAATCAGGTTCTGCTGAAGTGCTGCACTAATTAGAACAGCTTTTTAATTGCAGGAATTAATGATCAGCAGCTAGAGTAATCACGTTGATATATAATAAACCTTCTCTCTCACCATGATCTTAATTATCTCGGCCTGTTGCGTCACTTGTATTGCAAATTAAGGGCAACTGTAACTGTAAGTAATCAGATCAGAGTGGATCAATCAAAAGTAATGAAACATATCTCTTGGGGGCAATAGATGAATAAATAGCTTGTATTTCCCGAATGGATATTATCATTGTCCAAGAATTAAACCTTCTAACTTTTAACGTTAACCGGCCTAAATCTTGATTTAGAGCTGATTATATATATATGAGAGAGAGAGAGACTTTATATAAATATATATATAATATATATCGATTATATAGGTTGAATAAAATTTACCTTACCTTCAACTGTCAAATTTTCTCAATCCAGACGATCATCAATATCCCTGATGTGTGCATGACATCAACTGAGTTATAAAATCATATGATGATTTGTCATAGATTATATATATGTTAATAAAACGATACATTAATACATATATATATATATATATATCTTCTGTACGCGCGCGCGTATCTCAACAAATGGAGAAAAATAAATAAATTCCTCCAATTTGGAGGAAAATTATGCATTAATTCAGAATGTAGATCTGGTTGAATTTTTTTTTTTTTTTTCTATTTTATATAATTTTTTTTTTTAAAATGAGACTTATTCAAGTATATATTTTGAGCTTTTTATATAAGCGCACATCCATACTGCATGCAGGGCCTGCATGACTTTTTCTCTATGATCATTAAGGAGACAAACATCTCCTGCCATATCTTGTAGGCCCAGATGGTACATATCTGCGAAGCACTCACGATGTATGCAAATTAAATGGCAGCATTTTAGATATGTTTGACGAGCGAATTAGCTATATCCATATCAAACCAAAATGGTCACAACTCAACAATACCTTTGCTAGCTTCTTCAAATAAAAGTCAGATCATGTACAGTCCCACGCCAGAGAAACACGGTATATATAACCTATGTGTCTGTGTTATATATATACATATATATATGTATATATATTATCTCTGAGGGCCTCTTTCTCTGAAAACATTTGTTGAAGTTTCGTTTTCACTAGTCTACCACTATTCTATAGGTCAAGTAGAGGAATAGAAACCTAGCTAGCCATAGATGGAAGGACCCATGCAATTAATATCTGCTGATCACAACTGATACAACCTGTCAACAACTTTTTTTCACTCCTTCTAGACCAAATAATAAGAAACAACAGCCCCATACAATTGCAGTATCCAGCTCGTTGATGCTAGCTTCAACTTGAATATTTGCTTTATTGTCATGCCTTGTGATGGAGCTCGCTCGATCGAGATATCATGTAGCGTGGAGGCTAGGGTTGGGTGTTCTAGGAGATATATTAAAAATGGGGCCCTGCCTTGAGCTTCACGAAAAGAAGAATTAAAATTAGGATCAGAAGGCTCAGAAGTTCTAGCTAGGAGATATTGATATCCTTGTGTGACTAACTTATTTTGCTGATTTTTCTATTCAACAAGATGGCCGATGTTTGTGGGTTTATGGAAGCCTAGCTTGGCTGCTCTGCATGCAGATTTAGTCTATGAAGACCAATTTATAAGGTCTTTTTGGGATCTATTAATTATAACGTTTGACATACTTTCGAACTTTAAAATAAAATAAAATGTGGGTTTGAGTTTCATTAAATTTATATATATATATATCATTAATTTTAGGACTGATACAACCATTATATAATGGCTATCTTCCTTACCAAAACAAAACAAGTGACACGTTGACATATTCCAAGTGCTCTCAGATCGTCCGTACGTTTTTTTACTCTCAGCTTAAAAAGCATTAATATTAATTAATTTTTCATGATACTCATTCATGGCTGGCTAGGTTGGTTCTTTTGTGCAAATCTTGAAGAAGGAAATGAAAAGTCGTAGACGTTGCAAGTCGGCCATAGATCACTCTTAAAAAGTGGGGTTAGCCTTTTGGGTACTTTACAATCCGTAAAATCAAAAAGAAAATTATTGTTTCTGAGGTCTTTGTCTGATGCAAAACAAGAAGCCGAAATCCTTTTAACTTTGAATGAGCCCAAAAAATGGTTTGACTATGGGGACAGGAATGGCCGACATCGCCTACAATGCTTTCCTTCCCCATATCTTCACTTTCACAAGTTGGTGACGCGTCTCTCTCTCTCTCTCTCTCTCTCTCTCTCTCTCTTTGAGCAAGATGTATACATGATGTAGTGAGCAATAAGCTTTTTGAATCATCGCCCATGAAACTGACGTCTTTAATCCCTTTTATTTTCCTTGCGAAAAAAAAAAAAAAAAAACAGAAGCTAAACGAGCTGTGATATCCCGTACTGAATGATAAAAAAGCAGAAAATATATACACGTTGTTTAAAAACAAATCTCTCTTTATTATGTTTTATTATGTTTGTGATAGGCTTTGATAAAATTAAATTTAATATGACGTAGCCGATTTGATCACTCAAATATTATCTTCTTCTAGTCCAATTTGCACCAATTCCCCCGCCCCCCACATGCATGTTTGAGTCTCAATGATCATGATTTCTTTCCCAATTGGTAGTACGTAGGACGTTGATATATCCAAAAAACAATTATTTTAATCAACACAATGTGATCAACAATAGTTTTAGGGATTAAAAAAAAATAGTTCTTCTACATACAACCAGCCTTGCGGACTGACGTGTAACCAGCTGAAGTGGCAATTGCCATATCAACTTCTAACAATAATAAAAAAAATAAAAAAAAAAAAAAAAAAAAAAATAAATGAAAGCAAGCAAGCAACTCATTGACTGAAGAAGAAAGAAGAAATAGCATCTCGGCATTTGAACCAGTGACTGAAGAAGAATCAGCATCTGAAGAAGAGGGATTAAAGGAAAAAGAAAGGACTGAACTAAAGAAAGAAGGAAGGACTAACCCTTTTCTGCAGAGCATTTCAAGTGGCTGAAAACACCCAAATCTATTTTGGCAGAGGACTTCAGGTGGCAGAAAAACACCCAAACCGGTGCTCGACAAGAATAAAACAAAGCTCATGACGGTTTGAAAAAAAAAAAATGGAGGTCAAATGGGGCTTTCTCAGAAGTATATCTTTAGGAGCTTATGAGACCCATTGAGATACTAAAGTCTCTCTCTTTCTATTCATTGTAAATCAATTAATTTATCAAATTCATACAATTGTATTGACAATACAAGAGACCCTTTTATTTTAGTTTTTGAAAATTAATTTGCACGACACTTTCAAGATTGAAATTCTACTTCTCTCTACTGTTTGGTTGGGGAGAATGCTAGCAAAAATTATATCAAAACTGTGACTGTGGAGAAGACGATTGGGTCTTTGTGGGATGTGGCTATGTGGGTTATGGCTTCGTGAGGCACTAGTGGAGAAGACAAAGACAATGGGGATGGGGGTTCCGAAGACGAAGGGTCCCGTGGCCGAGTTTGAAATTGTAGACCAATGATCCAACCAAGAACTAAAAATGAATACTAACAAAAATTGTAGACCAATGATCTATAGGCCAAGTTTGAAAATGGGTCTGGTGGGGAAAAAAAAATGACGACGAAAGTAAGGAAGGAAACCAGTACCGGCAATAATGGTCATCCTGAAGAATCCAATTTGACTATGATGAAGATCATATTTCAAATCAATCACTCTGGGTCACGTTTCTTCTTTGAATTAAAGCTTCTGTTCTTTCTTTTCCATTTTCATATTTTGGTAAAGTTACTGTTGTGGTTTTTAAAAGTATTGGATCAAGATGTTGAAGCTGTACAATATAGATAAAAGTTTGTTATAGAAAAAGATGAAGCAGTACAGAGAAAGAAGCTGTTGGAGGAACTGTAGATCTGTGAACTGGGTTACGAGGAGGGAGATATGTTGTGCTGTAATAATTTGTCTGTGAGATCTTATAGAAATTAATATTGAAGAGATTTAACCATTGAACAGATGTAAAAGAAAGAATAAGAGAGTTTTAATTTGGCAAGGTGGGACGCGGTGCCCCGACAGTACCTTGACCGGTTGTAAATAGAATTTTTGTAAAAAAAAATCTTGTCTAGATGTTTTTCCCTTCTAATAAACTATATATCCATCTTTTAATATTTTTCAATTTCTGGTGACCATAAAGAGAGATTAATTTTTAAGTGGCTTTCCAATTTGAGTAAGTACGAAACTTTTCTATCAACATTAATAAAATGTCTTTTAAGACAAGATTAATGATATAAAGGGATAATTTAAAATAATATGAAAAAAGAAGGTAGGTGAAGTTATGGATGGTTATTTGGTTCTCATTTCTCAAGGTCCCTAGAAAGAATAAAGAACAATAAACTATAAGAAAGTATTTCTTCAACGACAACAATACAATATTTATAAACCCAAAAAAAAAAGTGAATAAAAAAAAGGACGAAAAAGAAGGTAGGTGATGTTATTTGATGGTTTGGCCCTAAAAACATCTAGGAAGAAGAGGGAACAAGCATCCAATGAGGTTGACAGAATTATGTATCTCCTTTAGGCCGGCGTGCTTATAGAATTAGCTCTCCCTCCCCCGGCCCCCCCCCCCAGGTAGGGTCATGTCAAACTCGGGAATTAGTGGTCCACCAAAGATGTCTATCTAATGATCATAGTTTGTTAGATTTTATTTTATTTTTATTTTTTTTAGCCTTATCTTTCTTTTTCCACTTTTTATGGGTCTAATCATCAATGATCGTTCATTTGGGTTGATTGTCTGCAACACCTTTCGTATATAAGTATTTTAGCATTTCCGATTGTGTGGATTTAAATTGTTTCAGTTGGGTTGGTGTGTACTATATATATTTAGCTTTTCAACGGGGGCATGCATTTGATGGTGATTTTTGCCAGATAAATGGATAGATAAATACTGTTATGATAATGACAACATTTAAATACGGAGGAATATCACTCAAATGGTTATTCTATATTGCAATTTGATTTCTTCAATGGTATGCCTTAATTTCGTATTTCGTAAATTTTTAGGCCGAGATTCAACAATTCAAGTCTTGGGCCTCGCATTTGTACACTTAAGAAAACAGATAGAAAGACAAGCCTTGGTGAAGGCAGAAGAGTCTCTGATGTTTAAGATATTATATCTCCTTAGTAGTTTGTGCGAGAGCATAGAAAAATCAGAGGAGTTCCTTTATTCTTGTGTTTGCCTTCTCCTTACAAGTATATCTCCTCACCGTGATTTGGTATGCCCACAAAAATTTAGGGAGTTCCTCTACGCAGGCACCCTTTCTGTAACTAAGTTTCTTTTTGAGTATTCACATTAGTGTTGTGTTGGTTGCTTTCACTTGCCTGTTGGATTGAGGATGTCCTGGAGACAAGTATCGAAATTTGATTCCCAAGTCCAGACATAAGTCTCAGTAGTGGTTAGAGTCAAGTTGCGTTCCATTATTCTAATATGATGACACGAAGGCTGCCAAATCTGCAAATGACAGTCTTCCACAAGAAACTAGTAATGCTGCTTGCCGTGATTGTTGCCAACACCTTGGCCTCAACCAACTTAGTGAAGTAGTTCACAGCCACCACTATAAATCTTACTCCTCCTTTATCTGGAGGGAGGGGGCCTATTAGGTCAATTCTCCAGTAGGTGAAGGGCCATGGTGAGATGATTTATGTCAATTCCACAGGTGGGTAATAAGGTACTTTGGAGTATTTCTAACATTTCATACACTTCCACACGTACTCCTCAACATCCTGAAGGGCACGAGGTGATTAGTATTCCGCTTTCATCACTTTTCCTACCAATACTTTTCCCTTGGAGTAGTCGCCGCAGATTCCCTCGTGTATTTCTGCTAGTACGTATTAGGCTTCTTCGAACGAGACGTACCTTAGGAAAGGTGTGGAGTAAACCCTTTTATACAAGATTCCCTTGAGTAGGGTCTAACATGCTACTCTTTTACTGATCTTTCTACCCTCCCATTTGTTTTCGTGTAACTCTTTGGCATCCACGTACTTGATTATATCCAATGCCCATTTCGGAGCTCCCGACTTTACTTCTACAACTTCAATTCCCACGCGGGAATCTCAATAGTCTTGATCACCGTTTGTTCTGGCAGAGGAGAATCTTTTTGCCTAGACGGCGCTCACATGAACTTATCCGCCTTTTGATTTCAGCTCTGAACACTTGTAGGATTTGAAAGTATATAAAGTGGGTGCATTCGCCTTCTATCAGTGCTAGATACTTCTTCAATTTCTCGCTCTTCGTAGTGAACTCTCCTCGTACTTGATTGACCACTACCTGAGAATTGGCTCGTACCTCTACTTTTTTTTGTGCCTAAAAACGTAGCGATCACCAAACCTAAGAACAATGTCTCATACTCTGCCTCATTGTTTGCGATTTTAAATGCTAACTTAATAGCGTAATCATCCTCATTGCCCACATCTATAACAATATGCAACCCCGTTACCCTTCCAGCCCGACAGGATGAGTCGTCAACAAAGACATGTTAGGGTTTCACGGGAGGTGCATGTTCGACCTTTTGGGAAAGCCGGTGAATTCTACCATAAAATCTGCCAACACTTTCCCTTTAATAGAATTTCGTGGTGCTTACTCAATGTCGAACTCGCTCAGCTCCACAGCCCAGTTCATAAGACGGCCTAAGCATCCAATCTTTGTAGAATCTTCTTTAAGGGGGTCTCAATGAGGACCTTCACTAGGTGAGCTTGGAAATACGGGCAGAATCGTCAGGTAGTCACCATTAAGGCGAAAACAAACTGCTCTATAAGTGGGTATCAAGTTCCGCTCCTCGATAAGCCCCGCTAGTATAGTACTCAGGCTTTTGGATTCCCCGTTTGTCTTATACTAGGGCCAAGGAAGCTATCTGCATGGAGATTGAAAAGGTATAGGACCAAAGTTTCTCCACATCTAGGTTGGTTAAGCAGTGGAAGGCTAGTAAGATATTTTTTAAGAGTCAGGAATACTTGGTCACACTCATCCCATGCTCGCGCTTTCCGCAATACCTTTAAAATTGGTAGGCACTTGTCGGTGGACCTTGACACAAACCTATTAAGAGTCGTTTTTCGTCCGGCAAGCTTCTGCACTTCGTTGATGCTTCGAGGAGGGTCCATGTGGAGGTATGCTTTCACTTTCTCTAGATTAGCTTCTATCCCCCATTCTTAAACCATGAAACCCTAGAATTTCCTAGAGCCTACACCGAAGACACACTTCGTGGCCATACCCTTCCTGTCAAAGTTATTTTCTCATCTTAGTCGTCCATAGTCATACGTTCTTTGTTGAACCTGGATAGGTATGCTTTCAAACCTTCATCTTCCCCCAGTTTAATGGTAAGGAGATATGTCACGGGGTGTCTCCTTCTTCTGCTTGCCATAAATTGTATGAGGCACAAACAGGCCAACTCCCCAAAGCTGTCTATGGATCCAGGCACCAAGGACTCGAACCATACACTCTCCGGTCCCTTCAAGATTAGCAGAAAAGCTTTAAAAGCCACTTCTCTTGGAAAACCATACAGAGTCTTGTAGACTCTGAAGGTCTCCACACGTTCAAAGGGGTCCCTATTCTCATCCTACATATCTATGAGGGGAACTTAGAACTTTGGTGGCAGGAGCACAACCATCACCTCCTCGCTGTAAGGTAGGCCAATGCTAGTGAGCGGTTGGTCTACTAATGATGACTTGCCCATATTTTTTGTATTTTCCTTTGAGGTTACACAGTTTGTTCTACATGTTTCTTCTTTCTTCCTCCATGTCACCTCCCTCTTGCATTTTTGGACTCTACGTGCTCACTATTGTTTGGCCCTGCATCATTTTCTAGTCCGTTGGTTGCTACTGTGAGTGTCTCGTTCTCTTTTCGGAGGGTCTCTACTTTGGTAGTTAGTTTTCCCATCAGTTGCTCCATTACCGCGAACCTTACTTCCATATTTGTTGATGTTGCTTCTTCTTGTCCGCAAGTTGTCTAAGAACGGGTTGTCGCAAGCATACGAATGACACATGAAGCCTATAGGGATCCCACAAATGACGCCACTGTTAACGTCATATTTCGTATACCTTTAGGCCGAGTTCGAACAACTTGGTTCTTGATCCTCACACCTGCACACTTAAAAAAAATAGATAGAAAAAGGGGCCTTGGTGGAGGCTAGGGAGTTTCTGATACTTAAGTTAGTATATTTCTTTAGTAGTTTATTCGAGAGCTTAGAGGAATCAGAGAGAGTTCTTCGTACCTAAAGTCGGCTTTTATACGAGGTTTTTGAGTGGGGACACCTCGTATCTTGTCTTATGGAACTCATGTCGCCTCGACTGTTGTTTGGTCAGAATCCTTAAATGCGGCGTGGCTCCTAAAGTGGCGTCATTAATGCGATATAGCTTTCTTACTAAACTTCTGCCTGTCATGAGTGGTTATTATCGAGTCTCACCCATCTGCCTGTATAGGTTCCCGAGGGTCAAGCATCACTGGGACGTGTCAAGGTTGCGAGTCTCATCTATCCCCATCGTTCGTCTTTCTTGCACGAGGGTTGTTTCTCAGGTTGGTTTTACTTATGGATCGGGCTCCCTGCAGAGGCCAAGTGGTTTCTCTTCTAAGAGGATCATTGAGTCGAGTTGGGCTTTCCTAGACCCCCCTATTTTCCCAAGGTACCTCATGAGCTCATTATTTGGGCCTCTAGAAAGAAGGGGAGGGATTATCCCCTTACAGTATGTTCATATATAGACGTGACCAAAATGGCCCTATCTTATCATATTACATGCTTAATCCTCACCGATAGGACTAAATTTTAGGGCATTGCAAAGAGTACTTGATAATTGATCCACATTTCTATTGATCATTTAAAAAAAGTTATTTTGAAATATCAATCTTTTTAAACTCGTATATTAACCCACCAAAAAATAACAAAAAAAGTGTTTACTTCTGGCCTTTGAGGCATTGATATGATTCAAAGTAAATTAAAGCAATGCTGTCGTAATATTGTAACAAGATCTTGCGGTATTATGGCGATCGTAGTTATCATATTATTTTAATAGAGTTAATAAATAAATAAATAAATAAATAAATATATGAATAATGTTACTCTTTTTCTTGATTCCTGATTGTTGTCAAACTAAAGTCATACCGACTAACATGCACGTTTTTAAATGGTTAAAAAGCCACTTACGACGTATTGCATCGATCGTTATGAATAATACTATTTCTCGTACCATACTCAAAAAATGTGGATTTAGTAAATTCTTGGGCCCCAAAGCTTGAATTTAGAGGAATGCTCTGAACAACCCAAATTCCTTAAAATCCTAGCAGAACAAGAAGATGGGCTTAAACTTAGACGAGGAACCAGCCCAGAGAAGTAGTTATGCAGCCCGCTTAATTCTATTCGGCGGGACACGGTGGCACACGGAGATTACATATACAAAGAGCCGGGCCCCATAGCCCGCAAATTTGTTTGTAAAAATTAGTCCACGCGGTCGGGCCGAAAACCTCTTACACGTCACGCCTTCGTTTAACATGAAACTGTCGTCTGTCAACGACTTTTCGTGTAATGTCAGGGTCTGGCAATGGCCGATGGCTCTTAGCTGTCTTCTTGACTTTTCGCCTTGTTCACTGATTCGGATAAAAGTCCCACCCGGACATTCCATGCGTTCTAGAAGGTTGGCAGTGTCATGAATGCAATGCAAGGGAGTTTCCACTTCCAGTGAAAGACTTTTTTTTCTCGCCAATTGGAATTTGGACCACGAGTCATATAATTAATTTTACAAATTTTCTCATATTTTATGTAGTCAATGGTAAAAAAATAGAATAATTTGTGGGCGACTCAAATGTATTAATTGGAAGTTTATAAAGTGAGATTATCATAAAAGATAGTAAAACATTACTTTATCAAAATAATTTAAGCATTCACACCCTTACATGTTGGAGAGCGTCGTTCAAGTGGAAAGAGAAATAGCTCGAGTGAAAACTGAACTATCTATATTGACCTTAATATCATTTTTTGCGGGTAAAAAAATATAATACTAATAATAATAATAATAACTATTTGCAAAATTTTTTATTCACACATTTAATATGTGGTTCATATAAAGAGACGAAGCCAACAATTATGTTGAGGTGAGATCAATTTTTCTACTGTATGACATATTTATATAAAGAGTAATGCTAAATACAGTTTTAAGTTGTAAAAGCTTTATGCACTCATTTTGAAAAGAATAATAAAGACTACTATTAAAAAATAATTTTTTTTCATGTGCATCCTAAATTTACCTAAATTTTTCAAAGGGACTAAGCGGGACTTGCACATCTTAGAATTGCAAACATCTTCCCTTATGTAAATTAAAAAAAGATTGAAAAATCATAAAAATATAACTACAAACTATTTTTTATATATATCATTGAATAATCTTTCTTATATTATTAAAAAACTCAATATTGTATGATAAAAAATTTTAGAATTCATATTAATAAGTATATTATTTCACCTAAATTTAATTTTAATTTTAATTTTAGATAAGTCAATCTTAAAAATAGATAATATATAGAAATTAAACAAAATTTTGTGACTATATAAAACTTAGAGAGAAACATTTACAGGTATATTAAAATTTAAATAATTTTTTATGTATAAAATATAGGGGATATTTTATATTTTCCAAGAGTTTCTTTAGGAGGCATGCTGCAACTATTAATATATATATATATATTATGGAAACAGACTTCATTTCATTCTATAAATTGAAGTTACAGTTGTTGACTTATCAATACAGGAAAAAATTTAAACTACAAACCAAACTACACATATGCTCTGGGGCACCCCACACACAAATATTTTTATGGTGGATATTGTCTTAACTTTTACAAAATTCTCTCCTAACAGAAGAGAACGTTCTGTAAAAACAGAACTAAAACGACCCCTCTTTCAACGAAAAGAAGCAATAGCCCCTTCATCTTCCTAGGCAAGAGGAATATGGGACTCTATTACTATGGATACCAAGCCCAAATAGCCTATTTCTTTTTTATTAAATACTAAAAACCAGAAAACTACAAAAAGAAAAACCCATTAAAAAATACAAAAACACAAGGCAAGTGAGCTAGGGTTTGATCTCTTTCCAAGCACGCTCCCCCTTCAACTTTCCTTTTTTTCTTTTTTCTTTTCTTTCCTTCCATTGCCTTCTTCTTCCTTCTTCATTTAATTTGCACGTCGCCCCACCGTTGCTCTCTCCCTAGCCCAACCCCTCTTTGCTACCGCCACCCTCCACGAGTTTTAGCGTGAGCCCAAAACAGCGCGCCCATCACAAGCATCGGCATCTCGAGCTCAGACGGCACAAGCACCTAGCTCGCACATGCACTAGCCACTGTGCAAAAGACCCTCCTACGCACAAGCTCCGCCACACAACCAACTTTCCATAACATCAGCCACCCTTCTCGACCAACTCTTGCCCAACTGCGGATGTTCAACACCACACATGGGTCCGAAAGAAAAAAGAAAGATGAGGTTTCCGAATAATTGAAATGAAGATCTATGAGTATAACATTAAAACATAGATCTTAGAAAGAATGAGGAGGAACAAAACCTATGCTAAAATTGGGAACACCCGAAAGTGCTCACCCTTATATGAGCTAAAACTAAAAACTAAAACACATTAAAAAACAATAAACAGATTGAACATATAGACAGGAGGGACAGGAGGGGAAGACCCTCCCCCTCAAAACTAGATCCGAATTTGGAAGTGTTTTGTAGAGAAAAGGAGGAGTTTATCTCTCTAAAACAGGTTATGAATGATAATATTGTAACTGTTAATATATAAGGCTTTCGTATCAACCATAACAAAAAATATTTGTTTTTTATTTTTTACTTTTTTTAACTATAACGTTGGGTACGCAAGCCGCACAACAAAGGGTACTGCATTTACAAATCAACTTGTGCCTAATAGAATTCAAGCATTTAACAAAGTTCGTTTGGATACGTAGTTTAGAAGAGATAAGATGTGATATTTTGTTGAAAATTTAATAAAATATTATTAAAATATTTTTTAATATAATTTTTCTTTTAAAATTTGAAAAAGTTGAATTGTTTGTTATATTTTTTGTGTAAATTTGAAAAAATTATAATGATGAGATAAGATGAGATGATTTTATATATCCAAACCAGTCCTAGTGTTTGTTTTAGTTGGACCTCACCTAACCTCAGTCCGAAGGAGTTATACAGGCCCAAAATAATTCTTAAGACTCAATCCATCAAGGGACTATTACTAGAAGATAAATGAAGAGAAAGGGAAATGAGACAAAGAATAGACAAGGGAGTGAGGGTGTCAGGAGGAAGAGAGTGTCAGGAGAAAATAGGAAAGTGAGATACTGTCAAACACCCAAAGCAGACATTTCTCACCACTACTGAAGCAAACGCTTGAAAAAATATCAAATAAAAGGTGACGTCCAGCCAACTTGAGGAGGCTTTTTCGACTTCTTCTTCAACTTTGAGACCGAGAGTTACAGGAAGAGCTTCTTCTCTATTTTAGATCTTTAGCTCCCATTGTACAATGACAAATGAAAGACTATGAGAGACTGTAAACAAGCAAGTTATAATGGAATCTTCCCTCTTTAAACTCCCGTGGACTTAGGCCTAATGCCGAACCACATAAATCTATATGTCCATCTTTCATTAATTTTTCTGCATTTAAATATTGTTCATCACCGTGGACGTACACAAAGACACCGTACAGTGGCACCGGACCACCGCCGAGGGCTCTACACCTCACCGATTGATGCAAAAGGATCCAAGTCAGATGATGCTGAGTTTTCGTACTGCACGTTGACTGCACTGAAATACCTTTAGGTGGCAGATCAGCACAAAGAGGGTCGAAAATCGTGATCTTTTTTTTATTGAGGCAGTTTTGGACATGTTTCGATATTTTAGCGATAACTTTGGCTACAGGTATCAGAATCGCACATATGATCTCAATTTGAAAAGCTCTTTTTGGCGTATACATCATGGGCACCCAGCTATGCTCGATGTGCATCTTTTTTAGGCCAAATTCTATTGTTTCCCCACTGATTTAATATTTTTTAGTTATTTTTTGCCTTTTAGGGTAACATATTATTTGCTATTTTGGAAGTGATTATGTACTCGATTTAGACTAAATTTTTGGTAGATTACTTATTTTATTACTTATTTAATTTTGGCAGAATTATTGAAATTTTTCTATTTTTGATAAAATTCTGATACAGTCAATTTTTAGCTATTATAGCCCTGCTTGTGGATTGATTTCGTCATTCTTGAATATTGATAATTTTGAATTGAACATTAGAGGTGTTTTCCTATGTATTTGGGTGATTCTCTTGTCTTATTTCTTGTGAATTATCTGTTGAAAATAGCCTGCAAAATAATCGATATTCTGTCTAGCGTTAGTTGGTATTAGAGTTTTAGCATCATTCTTGGGATGATTCTCATCAGTTTTAACGGCTAGTGATTGTGGTCATCGTGAGAAACTTCTGAAAGAGGAAATCCCGCATCATGATCGTAGCGTTCAGGATGTGATGATTGAAAATTTGTGGATAAAAGTTGCAGAGCTAACCTGGCATCTAACGGCGTTGGATTTCGGTGATCGTGAAATGGAAGATCATGATTCTGATTCCAGCTTCAAAAACCCATATCCCTAGCATTCATGATACCAGGAGCACCATGGTCAAAATGAGCGTCATGGGGACCTCGGTTTCGGAGTGGATCTATTTGAGTTTTCTTGTACGTTATAGGCTGAATGGTTCATTGATCGGTTGCATGAGGTGGAGTTGATTTTTTACTTTAAAGAGGTTCTTGATCGTGTTAAAGTGAAACTGGTCACCATCAAACTCAAAGGTAGAACATCTGCATGGTGGGAGCAATTGAGGCGACCACGGGACTAGTATGGCAAGGTCAAGATTACTGATTGGGAGAAGATGAAGAGTCACTTCTTTCCCTTCGGTTGTACTCAATCTCTGTTCCAGCAGCTTCACTCGTTGAGGCAGGGCACGAGATTGGTTGATGATTACATTGAAGAATTTTATCAATTGATAGCTTGTAATGATCTATTTGAGACGGAAGAGCAGTTGGTGGCACGGTATTTGGGAGGATTGCGGCACTCATACAGGATGTGCTCAGCCTTCACTCGCTGTGGACAGTTTTTGAAGCGTACGAGCATGCACTCATTGTAGAGAAGCAAGAGAACATGAGGCTAGTAATTAGAAGCGATCAAAACAGTCGAGTAGTTCACCTCAAAAGCCTCGTGCTGCCCAGCAGCCATTGCAGGATCAGAGTTCTAACTCTAATATTAGATGTTTCAACTGTGGTGAACATGTGTATAAAGTGACTAAATGCAGGAAGCCTGTTAATCAAAAGGGCAAAACTCTTCAGGTTGAGGAAGACGTGGAAGAAGAAATTTAGGCGATTAGAGAGATTGTGTACGATGATGATGAGGGTGGAGACGTATTGTATGGTGATGGCCATGAGACCCTGGTTGTTCGCAAGAGTCTACAGACTCCCGAGGGTGATTCAGGGAACGATGGTTGAGAACCAATATTTTCCACACGACCTGCACAGTTATAGATACAGTCTACAAGTTTATCATTAATAGTGGTAGTTGTGAGAACATGGTTTCTGAAGAAGTTGTCTAGAAATTACAGTTGAAGACAGATTATCATCTCCAGCCATACAAATTGTTGTTGCTGAATAAAGGCAGTGAGGTAACAGTAGATAAGCGATGCTAGTGTCTTTTTCGATCAGTAGAAAATATTTTGATAATATTTAGTGTGATGTCATATCTATGGATGCTTGTCATGTATTGTTAGGCAGGCCTTGATAGTATGATCGCAATGTTGTTCACGATGGGCAGAAGAATAGTGCAACACGTGAGCCCATATATACCAGTAGAGGTGCTGTAGCTGCTAACAAAGTATTTTGACTTGATGCTAGAAGATCTTCCTCCTAGGCTACTGCCTATAAAGGATATTCAGCATTAGATCGACCTTATCTTGGGGTCAAGTTTACCAAATTGACCTGTGTATCACCTTAGTCCCAAGGCAGCTGAAAAGTTGCTGCGTCAAGTGGTGGAGTTATTGGAAAGGGGCTACATCCAAGAGAGCATGAGTCCATGTGCAATCCTTGCCCTGCTGGTACCGAAGAAATATGGTTCATGGCGTATGCATGCTGACAACTGAGTGATTAAGAGGATCACAATGAAGTACAGGTTTCCCATTCCATGCTGGGTCAACTATCCGGTTCTAAAGTCTTCTAAAAAATTAACCTTAAAAGAGGATACCACCAGATCAGAATAAGACCTGGTGATGAGTGTAAGACGGCGTTTAAGATGCAGTAGGGGTTATATGAATGGATGGTCATGCCTTTTGGGCTGTCCAGTGAGTCCAGTGCATTCATGAGGTTTATGCATTAGGTTCTACGGCCTTTTATGAGGAGATCTGTTGTAGTTTACTTCGACGATATCCTCATGTATAGTTCGACATGGGCGTCACACTTTGATCATCCCCGAGCTGTTCTTGATATGTTGAGAACGAAGTGCTTATTTATCAATCAGAAGAAGTGTTCTTTCTTTACTACTTCTGTAACTTTCCTTGGTTTTATTGTGTCTATTGATAGTTTTGATGCAAATCAGTCAAAGATAAATGCGATCTTGGGGTGGCCCAAACCTAAGACCTTGCACGATGTTACCGAAATGAAAATTAAAGAGAGATTTTAGAGACAGGCTGCAGAGAAAGAGAGTGATTCTAGGCCGATGTTATTTGAAAAAATCAGTTTTTAGTTTCTCTTGATATTGTCAATGAATCATACGCTTATTGTATAAAAATTGTGTTTATCATCCTCATACCACATACCACACATAATTTTTTAACTTTTTAAATTTTTTTCTCTTATCAAATGTATAGTGTATGAATAATGATCAAGGAGAATGATTCAATTAGTTTAGAAAGAATATAAATAAATAAATAAATAAAAATAAGTATGGTGTGTAGAGTTGATGAATAACAAAACTTCTTATTGTAATATTTTTGCTTTCTAAGAGAGACCAAGAACAGATAGCTTTTTTAATTTCAAATGATCATATGAATATCATACCATTTATATAGTTGAAATGATAAGATTTAATTTATAAAATTAAAATTATTAATTTTTTTTACAAGTTAATTCATATATACCGAACTAGAATTCATAAGTTAAATTATTACTTATTTTGATAAATAGATTTTTTTTAAAATGTATTGTAATTGAGATTCTACTATAATTACGTCACACTAGTCGCAGCACATATGAAATAGAGTGAGTTTCGTACATGTAAAAATATGTCTACCCCGCTAAATACGTAATCCGCACTCAAACCATGGTATATTCCAGCATCGTATAGTACTAGCAGTAATATCCAAACCAATTGCAGTGGGCCCTGCCGTCCGCTAGCGTTCATGACTCACTCACTCACCTTTTTTTTTAATAAGAGTTTTGTTACCTAAAGTAATTTTTACATTGCACATTCTGCTTATGGATCAGAAAAGTTATTTTATATTAAAAATAATAAGGCAACCAATTATAATAATAGAATAAGTAAGCAATACATAAAAATGATTGGACATAAAAATTTTATTTTAATAATTTGGGCTGTTTGGGTGTTTTTGAATAGACCAAAGTAAAAAACATAAAAGATCATCGAGAAACGATAAACTACCAATTAATTTTCTACTCGTAAACTTTTATTGAATAAAATAATATATTTTCGAAATTTGATTTTCACTTTGGATTTGCTTTGATGTATTTAAAATTTCAAATAATTATATTTTATAAGGAAGTAGTAAATAAATTGTAAATGAATTGTTAGTGTATCACTTTTCAAAAAGAATGTACTTGCCTTATATGACATATCGAATAAAATAAACGTGCTATTTTGAGAGTAAAATATGCCACGTCATCGAAGCTTTGGAACACGCTCGGCACACTTGTCTTACTGAGCCAAGTAAGGTGGACCCGAGAAAGTAGTACTGAACTATAATTTTTCTACTAGAATGTGTCTGCTGACTCTGCTCTTCGTGATAGTCATACATAGTCAGTGGGCTCCAACTTCGTCCAACTCCGCGTCGGAGTCGTAGCTGCACATCACGTGTCCTAAATATAGCCACAGCAACTTATAAAACACCCTTTTCTTCTCCGTTTCTTTGCTAACCCTAAAGTGCTAGACATATCCGAAATCACTGCCACCAAAAAGCAATTCAAAACACTTTTGCAGCTACCGACCACCTTGCTTGCTTACAGTCACTCACTCTCAGATGGAAATTTTCAGCGAATTCTCGGACCCCCATCCATTCGTCTCTAATCCGGCGTATATCGATAAATCGGAGAGTTCAAACTTGTCTGACGCCGGCAGCTCCGCCACAAGAACCGCTCACTCGGACGAGGAAGTTATACTGGCCTCAAGCAGGCCCAAGAAACGCGCGGGCAGGAGGATTTTCAAAGAGACGCGACACCCAGTGTATCGCGGAGTCAGGAAAAGGAATAATAACAAGTGGGTCTGCGAGGTGCGCGAGCCTTACAAGACGTCGAGGATATGGCTCGGGACGTACCCCACAGCGGAGATGGCAGCACGGGCACACGACGTGGCCGCTCTGGCTCTGAGAGGAAGGTCGACGTGTCTCAACTTCGCCGACTCGGCGTGGCGGTTGCATTTGCCGCGTTCTAGGGACGCGAAGGAGATAAGGAGAGCTGCGGCGGAGGCGGCGGAGGCCTTTCGGCCAGTGGAGTTCGGCGGGAACTGCGTCGGAGATGTAGGGAAAGAGGAAGTGATCAAGCAATGCCAAGAGAATTACGGAAGTATTGAGAGCTGTGTGGAGGAGGAAACGAAGACTGAGCAGGAAAATGTGATGTACGTGGACGAAGAGGCACTGTTCAACATGAGGGGCTTGCTAGTGAGCATGGCTGAAGGGCTACTACTGTCCCCACCATCTTGCCTAGAAGCTGAAGTCATGGGGAATGACATGGGGCAGGATGCTGAGGTGTCACTATGGAGTTTCTCCATCTAAATATCACGTTTAGATATAAAAAAAAACCAGCTTTCATAGTCCGTCTACCTTTGACTTCGTTTGAGCAGTGTACAAGTTTTTCAATTGATATACTGTCAAGGCCTAGGAAATGATAGAGATATAGGCAGCCATGATGAAAATATGGCTTTGAGTAAACTAGGAAATAGAAGTACTATATCATTAATTCATTGTTTGATTCTTTCACATGTTATAAATATACCAATTTATTTGTTTCTTTATCTGTTCATGTCTAATATATTTTTCTGTACGTATGTCTGTATAATTCTTTAACAAGTTATAAATACATAAAAAAATGTGTTAAGTTATATATCTGTCGGTTTAAATTTGGATTTGGAAATCGATGTTCTGATAAGAAGAAGTGTTAAGTGAAGACGAACCTCTTTTTTATCAACTACATAAGATGAACCACATTCTTCACTAACTTCTAATTTGGAAATTAAGTAGCCGTCAGTTTTTAAGATTGTTTGCATTCTCTAAACAAATGCAAATCAAAATGCTGGATTAGTAATAGATTTGAAATATCTGTTTTACCTATCATGATATACGTGATCATAAATAGATTAGGTCAATGGATTCATGTCATCGTCTTAAGAAAACCTTGTGCATGAAGTAGGAGCGGAGCGGGTAACCTTGGGGGGGGCAAACTGTACAAGAAAAATCTTAACAAAATAAGCTTGAGAATTCATTCTTTAATTAAAAAATAAAATAAATATTACACGTAAAAAACTACATGCAATATATATCGGAGAATCCACCGGCCAAGCAATGATATCATGTTGAACAACACAGACGTCCCTACAAAAATGTCACGAAAAAATTAATTCTTCACTACAACGTTTGCAACGAGCCGCTCATGTACTTAGGTTACAACATGAATCATGTGAAGATAGAGTTAAACTACTTCTAGATATTGAGATGCATTTTAATTTTTAAATTAAAAAATATAAAATATGTTGAGTTAGTTTAATTTTTTCTTTTATAAAAATTGAAAGAAGCAGTGGAAAATTGAAAATACAAATTTAGGGAGAGCTAATGCATTTTCGCCTCTGTAGTTCCCAATTACAATTTGAGATTGTAATCATTCATTCATCACACCGTGGGAATGGAAATAAATTATCTAGACTCCTCGAGGCTGGGCCCAAGTAACTTTTGTATTTAATTAGTTCTATCGTTTTGACGAGTTATGCCGAATAAACATGGTCGTACATGTGCTGTCATTCGATCGCTGACACGACGATTTGATGTCTTGTCCACGTTAAAATGCCGGAAGATGTAGGAGCCATCAACCTTTCAAGGTTGGTTTGGATTGAGATGAAAATAATTAATTTAAATTAAAAAAAATTTATTAAAATTTTGTTTTTGATATTATATTATTTTAAATTTTGAAAAAATTAAATTAAGATTTAGAAAAATTAAATTGTTTATTATATTTTATATAAAAATTTAAAAAAATTATAATAATAAGATAAAATATACAAAATAAGATAAATTGAAATACTTTTAAAATTCAAACGAAATCTTAATAAAAGAAAAATAACAAAAATGAAAACTTTTTAAATGATGTGATATAAAAACTGCACGTGGAACTTAAAAAAAGGAGAAATAACAAAAATGACAGCTTTCTTGTTTTTTTTTTTTAAATTTATTTATTTATTTCCTTACATTGAAAGAGCGATGAACTCAAAGATCTCATTTTTGAGGAGTACTTGGGTTGTTTCGCCCATAGGACATAGGCCTTTGGCAAATGTGACTAGACTTAGAGCACTAGCATTAGCTTGGTTAAATACATATCTAAACTTTAATTAATATTATATTTTTTTACATTTACTTATTTTATTTACATTCAATTCTCATATTAGATTAGTCATTTATTCTCTATATAATAATAAAATATTATTAAATTAATAATTTTTTTATTTAATTTATTTGTATCACATTTTATAATTTTACCAATTGAATATTAATAATAATTATATTATAATTAAATTAATATTAAAAAATTTATATTTTTAAAAGTCATTTAATGTTAATAATAAAAAATATTGATTAAACTCATCTAAATTTCTATCTAAATTTCTTAATTACAAACTAAATAGTATTTTTATTAGAGTGAGAAATTAATATTTTAATATTTTCTTAAAGTGAGAAATTAATATTTTAATATTTGGTGAATCAATAGTGATTCTTCATCTTTGGCCAATCACTGTAGCAAAACTCTATTTTATTTTAGACTTGGCCAATCCAATGTGGAGTGTTTTTTACATCAATTATCTAAATTTTAACTAATTTTGAGTGTTTTTGACATCAATCATCTAAATTTTAATTAATTTTTCTATTTGGCCAAGTCAATGGAGATGCCCTTAGGCGACCATCATCGATCATACAAACCTTGAGTTGAGTTTTGTTTTCATTGTGTTGGTCTGTTATCATCCATCAGGAACCTAGCCCCTCATCCATCATTGGAATGCCAGCTTTTTCCTCTGGATATAGGCTAGCGTTCTTCAATGGTGGCTGTACAGTTATCGCTGAAACCTCTCACAGGGCTCTGGCTCTGCTTGTTTATTTTATTTGTTCTTTTTTATATGTGTTTTTTAATATATATTTTTTTAAAATTCACAACATTATTTAAAAATACTTAATTATTAAATAAAATAAATCCAGCAGTAGTCTCATTGGGAAGAGTAACGTTAACGTTTTCCTTTCTTCAAACTATTTTCAAAATCCAAGAGAATGATGTAGAGATTAGATTACATAAGATAAAAAAAAATTATAAATAGGAATGAAACGATTTAAGTTGAGATATTTTATGAAATTTTAAAAAAATTAAAAGAGAAAAAGTTAAATAAAAATATTATGAAATTAAAATATTAAATTGTTTTGGGATTTAAAAATGTTCAATTTTTTTGTATTTTGTATAAAAGTTTAAAAAAGTTGTAATGATTAAATGAAAAAATTTAGATTTAAAATTAAAAAATATTTATGTTTAAGGTTAAGACGAAATGACATAGGATGAGATTATGAGACCAACTCAACGGTCGAACGGGGCCTAAGTTATCCTTCATAATTCACTCACTCCTTGGATAGGACTAAATTGACAGGTTTAGTTTACCATCATCAATATGACAATACTGAAAGTCCTTTACCACGTGTGATGGTAGTGGACATTCAGAAAAACTAATATCATTGATGTCAAGGTGTGCAAAAATTAGGGGTGTGCATTTGAATAAGGATTTGGATATCTGAAAATATCCAAATTCATACCCAGATTTTAAAAAATCAAACAAATATCTGTCTAAATAAAACTAGTTACAACTCAAGTGGGTATCCAGTTTTAACTCTACTTTGTTTGCATGTACAAAAACGACGTCATTTTGAATAAAAAATTCTATATTTAAAAATAAATGTCCTGTTATGGATAATCAGTCAAATAATCAAATCTGAGTAGGTAGAAAAAAATTCAACTTGCTTGGATCCAATCAGGGCGGATAATCACTCAAATTCACTTGGATTTCCAGGTTCCAAACCAGACCAGAAAAAAATATCGTGTCAAGATACACACCCCTAACAAAAATTGTTGAAACTGTACTTTCTAACCATACTAATTGATGCAACGCAATTTAAGTAATTTTTAAAGCAAACAATTAAAATAAAAAGTCACATAGGATATACAATATTATGAATCAGGTAATAAACCTATAATGAATAATATAATTTATTTAAAAGATTTTGTCCAACTGCTTACATGGTAGTGCTTGAAAGCATTGCAACATTGCTAAGCTATAATATCAAATACTAGGCATTACTTCTTTTTTTCTCTGAAATATGGTTATCATCCTCTACTCTGGCAATTCAGGGTAGATATGCATTAAATATATTTAAAAAAATTATGTATGATGAGAGGGTCGGATGTATTATTTTTCATTTTATTTCCTATTTATTCTTATAAATTTACAAAGGGTGACTTTTGATTATGGCAAATGGCCCATAACTAATGCTAATTGTTGGGGATAAAATCAACTGCTAAGAATGTAGTCCAAAAATAAAGTCAATAAGACATAAGGCAAGTTGATTGGGACTCTTAAAATGAAAGTACTTCATAAGGGAAATAGGATTCAGTCACTCTAAGGAAGGAAATAGATCTCTATAAAAAGAGGAGATATTTACAAATCAAATACTCTCTTTACGACTTCTCTACGCATGGTCTCCACCACGCATAGTGACTCTAAAGAATTTTCTTTCAAGGGAGGCATCATCTTCAACCTTTTGAATCTTAAGTTCCTCCATTATAGTGAGATATATGTAGCCATAATAGATTGTAAAATCGCTAATTATAGTAAATTTCGCCCCTAAAACCGAGTCCTTTGACTTGTGGCGAATAACAGACGATGATAGTCCCTTGACTGTTTCAACCCTTGCTCACAAAGTTGAGTCCTTAGTCTCGTAGTGAAGAATGGACAATGACAATCCTTTGACTGTTTCGACCCTTGCCCATGAAGTCGAATTGCACGACGAACATCGAGTGATGACAATCCCTTGATTGCTTCGACCCATGCCAACAAAGTCAAGTACCTCGACTCGCATGGCAAACAACTTGCGATGAAGGTTCCTTCATTGCTTTGTCTCTTGCCCATGAAACGGAGTCCCTCAAATTGCACAGTGAAAAATTGGCAATGATAATCCATTCATTGCTTCGGCCCTCACCCAAAAAACTGAGTACATCGACTCATACAACGAACAACAGGCGACTACAGTCATTTGACTATTTCAACCTTTCCACACACAGTCGAATCCCTCGACTCGCATGACATGACGAACAAAGGGTGATGACAATCCTTTAACTGCTTTGACCCTTGCCAACAAAGTCGAGTACCCCAACTTGCATGGTGAACAACTGGCGATGGCAGTCTCCTCCAAGCTCCACAACTTCCTTGCATAGGTTATCTTTGGGAGTGAGTCTAGGGGCTCCCTGACCATTTAGTATAGGTTACAGCAAATGACCTCTAACATCAATATCAACAAAAAATCATCTCAACGAGCAAAAATCCACTAATGCCATTAAAAAAAGTAATAAAAAAACTATCAACGGAATTATGCACTATTTGCTAACGAACGACAGTCGCATGCAACTATTTGAACGTTTGATTGTCAGGCAAACATTCATACAAGCAAACTTTGGTGAGGATCACACAAGGAGATCTCCCTTGCATCACACCGCAATTAGAAACTAGGGACCAACTTCCAATATTTATTTTTTCTACTACTATCTCTATCACGCCTTGACTTAAAGATACTCTAAGTCCTTCTTGTTAAGCAAATTGACCTTAGGAATTGAGGACATACTGTCACATAAATTCAAGAAGAGAAAAGGGAAGTTGACTTGGATTCTTAAAAGAAAAAGATTTCATAAGACAAGCAGGACTCAATCTTTCCAAGAAATGAAATAGATCTTTATAAAATGAGAAGATATCTACAAATAAAAAAGACTCTCTCTACACTTCTCTACACACGGCCTCCACCACGTACAGTGACTCTAAAAGATCTTCTCTCAAAGGAGGCATTATCTTCAACCTCTTCAAACTTTAAATTCCTTTATTGCATTGAAATATATTTGAGACAATGAGAAATCATAAAATCGGTTATTATTGTGGATTTGCCCCTAAATAACCTGTGGATGTAGGTTTTATGCCGAACCATGTAAATCTTTGCGTCTCTTTATTTGTATTTTATTCACTTATTCATTATCCACTGTCATGATTGAATGAGAAGATACCAAAGAGTACCATATCGATATCTGAATCATCATCATAAGTCGAAAATGACTATTTACTCTGTTTCGACTTCATATGCCAATTTATGCAACAACAGTACTAATATTTATGAACGATGCTACGTCCACCGCTCCCAGCTCCCCCTGGGAGCTACCATTAGGCATATTTGCTCTTTTTTGTTTTGTTATTTTTTTTACATGTATTTTTTAATAATTTTAAATATTTTTTTTAAAAATACAATATATTAAAAAATACCTCCTTAATCATTAAGTAAAAAGAAAAAAACAAATTCCAACGATATACAGAGGGGTAAAAACTAGTGGTTAAAGTATCATTTTCCTTAAAAAATTACAGAAAAATAAGGCACTACAGCCACCGCTAAGAGCTATTACTAATTATTTTGGTGTGTTTTGTATTTTGGCTTTTTTATATGTATTTTTTAACGTTTTTAAATATATTTTTTAAAAAAAATCATAATATTATTTAAAAATACTTATTTAATCATAAAATAAAAATAAAAAATAAAATAAAATAAAATAAGTGCGAGCGGACCATTATTCAATATTTATAGTGTAAAAGACATGTAACGCGCCCATGTGCGTGAAGGGTGGACAGTCTTCATGCAAGGTAGCATATCATTATCATATTCATATTTATATTATCATATTCGACATAGTCAAAAATAAAATAAAAAATCGACGTAGTCAACTACTAGTCTCGCACTCGTCCAAACACCCAATGCCATATATTTTCAATAAATTCAATCTATAAAATCATAGAGAAATGATATATATAAGTCTCAAATGCATAAGCCACGCATAAGCATTTTATAAAAAAGTAGATTACATTATAGAAAAGTGTTAAAAACTCAATTTTTCTTGATGAGATCCATATTTTTACAAAAGGCTTGGACAAGACTGTTACATTTAGAGCTTGTATCTAGTATTACTCAAAATTATAACTCATTGCCAGTAAAGTTATAATAGATTGTTTGGATTTAATAACACTTTTAACTCATTTATAATTTTTACAAATTTTAAAATAAAATATAATAAATAATTTAATTTTTTTAAATATCAAAGCAAATATTATATTTTAATAATATTTTATTCAATTTTTAACTTTTATTTTATCTCATCTCATCTCAACTCAATTTACTATCCAAAATTCCAAACCTGATTAAAAAAAACTAAATTTTAAGGTCCCGTTTAAATATTGAGTTGAATTGAAATAAGTTGAGTTATTTATGAATAATAGTGAGTTGAGATGATAGAATATATTTTATGGAATTCACTTAAAATAAATTTAAATATATTTAGATGTTAAAATAAGTTTATATATATTTATAGAAAGTTAAAAAAAATTTAAATTTTGCGTGTAAATAAGTGTTGTTGTAAAAGATTGTGAATTTGCGAGTTACACGGGAAAAAAAATTAAAAATTGAGATGCGTTTAGTAAAGAGTTGAATTAAATTCTAACTGATTTCAACTCGGTGCCTAGAGCATTCAAAATTCACCGGGAAGAAGTTTCCATTCTGCTTCTTCTTCCACTAGCTTCTTTAACTCTCTGCCAAGTTGCCAACTGCTTTATAACTCTATCTCTCTCTCTCATGAGTTGTTTTCACTCTGATCACCTGGAGATCTTCACCCCCAGATGTCAGAACCCAGCTCTCACTTTCTAGCCCTGATCTTCTCTTCTCTCGTATTTAACGCATACACTTTCTTTCTCTTTAGCTGTAAATTCCCCTAGCCGCCCCTCCTCCTCACATTCCCTCTCAAAGGTGCATTTATGGAACCTTTTGTTTCTTTCTCATTCACATAGGTATTGCAATATACTTTAAAGCTTGAGTACCACAGCTTTTTTCGTAATCTTTGTCGCTCTGCCATCTCTGACTTTCATCTCTCTCTCTCTCTCTCTCTCTCTCTCTCTCTCTCTTCTCGGTTTTAGCCTGCTTAAACCCTTTTACTACGTTACAGCTCTCTGACCTACTAGATTTACAATGGCTTCGACTGATCATTCCGATGATCATCAGAAGCAAAGAAAACCGATTATGATTCAACGGAGGCCGATGATGCTTAAAGATTACCTCAGGGACGATCTCCTGAGCTCCTGTTCATCCAACGGTTTCAAATCGTTTCCGCGCCGACAATGCTGCACCACCATCCGATTCCTTCTGGAGGTCGATCTCATGGCGAGCAGGAAACAACGACTACTCCGTCGAAGCCGGTCGAAGGCGGCGGCTTCCACTACCATCTCCGCTCTGCAGAGAGCTTCGGAGGCCGTGATCAGCGCCGTCAAGAAGCAATTGCCGTTCCACTCCCTTAAGTCTCATTCTCCGTCCCAACGAAACGGCGATAAAAGGGGACTTGTGCCTAGAAGCCTTTCGAGGAAGCTCTTCTTCGGAAGGAGCTTCTGGAGGAAAACCGATAAGAGAGACAACGATCTCAGACGGTGGAGATTGTTCCGTGATATTCTAAACGAACAAGATAAACCGTCGGATCATCACTCCGCCACCAGTATAGTCGGTGGCTGGGTTTCAATGAGTACCAGCAGTAGCAGCAACACTGACAGCTGGGCTGAGAGATTTACCTCGGAGATTTTAGGGTCTTCGAGTGGTAAATCGGAGAGTTCAAGCGAAAACCACGTGGTGGGTGGTAAATCGGGTCCACCGGAGATGGAGATCAGGAAGAGCATCGGCGAAACAGTCGGTGAGGATTTCATTTCAGAAGCAACGACCGCCACCTTCTCCGGAGCTAACGCAAAGGTCAGAATTTTTTATTTCCCAAGTGTAAAGATAATAAAATTATTTGAAGCAATCCATCATTCATACAGCTATTTGTATTTCTTATTTTTGTCTCAACAAATATATAAAACTCCTAGATAGAATAACTCGTAAAAATAATATACATTATCTGCCTTTTGGTAAGTGGTAAGCCACGCTTCTAGGATTCGACGTAGGAGTCAAACAACTTTATAACAAGGGAGACGTATGTACGTGCACCTAAATTTGGATGTGAATTGAAATTATAAAAACATGTGATTTTTATGTCAAATCTTTAATTAAAAAGTTTTCCAAAATCTAAAATTATAAAGAAAATAACGTTTTTCTGTATTAACAACAAACATGTTAAATTTGTTAAAAAAAAAACATGTTAAATTTAAAAAAAAAAAAACATGTTAATTATTTGAATTGGACATGATTAGAATCAAGTAACGATAGATGTTAGGGATTTTGAAAAGTTTTGATCGGAGTGAAAGGACTTGATGGCTGGAGCTGGGCTGCTGCATGACTTTCACGCGTGTGGTATATCTTGGGAAATGGATACGGTACGACTCGGAGCACCGTAATTAAATAGGGTCGGGCGTTCCGATGCCCTGCCATTACGCAAGATCCGGCTACGTGTCGCTCTTATAACACGAACGACCATTTTGTTTCAGCATTCATACTGATCTATTGGATTGGATCACTCTCCCCCTCGATCTACCCCTCTTGATCTTGAAGAGGTGGAATTCCCATAAACTCCTTGTCCCTTGTAATTTAAAAGAATAGGCTGGTTGGTGGGACTTGGGAGAACATTGATTGGGTTTTGGTGGGGTAGTTTAGGAAGTTTGTGACCTTCGATTTTGATTGGTGGGTTTACGGATTACGTCCACCTGTTATTATCCTCTGTCGGTGAGATAAAGTAGTAGTGGGTTTGGTTTGGTTGCCTGTATAGGAAATTAAATGGATAAGGGGTATTTTGTTTTGGTGGGATTCCTGTTTTTGGTTTGGGCAGATAAAAAGTGGCAATATTTATGAATGCGGACAGCCTTGTGGGGTTGGCCATAAGTATTAATATTTTGTATCTGGGTGGTTTAAATTAGGTTAAACAAGATAGGTGGCATATTAATTAATTAGGTTTACTTATTGGACATATGTCCTATTATTGTCAGGTTGTGGGGTTGACTAGCCAACTCATCAGTCATCCCTACCCCCTTTTTTTAATATATGACGGGAATTAGAAATATTAGTTTATAGAGATTTCTAGTTATTTCAAAGTTTGAAAGATAAATTAACGAGGAACAAGTTACAAAGTAATTATATAAAAATAATTTTATAAATTTATATAGATTGATATATGTAGTTTGTCATATTATAAATTTATTTTTATTATATAATAAATATAATAGATTATATAAAATTATATCAATTTATAAAATTATTTTTATATAACTACTTTATAATTATAGCACTGCTTTAAATTAATTATAGCACAAGGTTTACTTACGTAGCATGAACTAGTGACCAACATGACTAGACTTGCCCAAGATTTTGTCCCACGCTCGAAAGGAGACCATTTTACATCGCGCGGTTCCGTTCATGAACTTGATATATATCTTTATAAAAATTCTATTAATCATTTCTATATTATATATTATACATAATTTTTTTTTAATCTTTTTACACTTTTGTCTTTAACAAGTATGCTGTATAAGAGTAGAAAAACTCAATTAATTTAATAAAATAAAAATAAAAATAAATATGATGTCTGTGATGAATAGCAAAACTTATCTATTTATGCATGTTTTGCCTCTGATATCACATCATATAGATATATATAACCATTATACTCATCATCCCTACATTACGCATGACATTTTATTTTTTATTTTTTCTTACTAAACTAAATATATTCTTTTACTCATAATCCATACACCACATATTTGATTAGGAAACAATTAAAAAAAAAAATTATGTGTGGTGTGTACTATGCGGTGTAGGGATGATAAGTAGAATTTCTCATAAATATATAGTAGGAATAACATGTTATATATAAAAGAAATAATATTTGTAGTTTTAGGATGTGCAAGTTTCGTTTTCTTTAAAAAGAAAAGTAGGTAAATCTGGGATCAACATGAATAAATCATTTTTTTTTCTTATGGTGGATTCTATTTTTTTAAAGGGAGTACTCATGCGTGTTGTTTACACACCACAAGACTGTATCTAGCATTACTCAATATATAATATATAGGACATTCTTCCTTGAAATAATATATTATAGAGATTTTAAAGCGTACTCTTATATAAAATCTCTTGCTCTTAATAATTATAAAAAATTTATTATCAAATTGGTACGTAGAGCACATAATAAAATATTTATATGATATAATTTAATTTAAAATATAAAATTTAAAACTTGAATTTTTTAAATAAAATCTTACAATTTAAATTATGTGGGTGGTGTGATCTATACATAAGCTTAAGAATATACTAATTTTAATAATTTGTATTGTACATCTATTCTTCCCCTCTAGTAGAATATATATAGGGCGGTAAGGTTTTTTGTTCACGATAGATATTAGATATGTTAGGAAGCTTGCGAATGAATATTCAGATTTCTAACGTGACTATTAGCACCATTTTTAAGAGATTAATTAATTGATGAAATTGATATTATGGAACATAACAGGATTGGTCAAATGAGAAGGAGAAGGAACAATTCAGTCCCGTATCTGTGCTGGATTGTCCATTTCACAAGGACGATGAAGGCACGAGCTCGCCTTCTTCCCATGAAGGTACGTATCAGTACGGACCCCTGTGCATCTCTTTGCCAGTGTATGCGACCAAATATTTTAGGAAAATGTTAGGGAGTCTGATTGGACTTCCATTTTTGTGCTCCCGTCTGGTGTGGAAGGCCAGTTGACCTTTTCTATTATTTTTTTTTCTTTTTTCTTTTCTCCCTCACCTGATTTCTTCTTCCCTGCTCCCCGTATCCCTCCCTCCTATTCTCCCTCACCCAGAACTCATTCACTCATTAAGGCCACAAAACAAAACTAAAACACATAACCCATGCTGAACTAGAGACCCAAGAAAAGCCACAACATTCATGAACTCCACAAGAACTAAAAACTGAGATTTTAGTTAAAATCTCAAACAATGCCGAAACTCAACAAGAACTCAAAACAGAAACAAACCAAAACTATTGGAGAACCACCCGCTCACAGATGAGATAAAATTAACCGAAACAAATCCATGAACTCAACAACGCCGAAACTAAGATGAAATAAAATTTTAAAACTCAACGAAACTCAAAACTGAGATTTAAAAAAAAAACCAACAATGGGTCTCAAACTGGTACAACCAAAGCTAGAAAACATCTGGAAAAAAAAACTGGGTAGTAAGAAAAAAAGAACTGCGCATCTGAAAAAAAAAAAAAAAAAAGGAAATCGGAGAGGAATCGGCATCTTACCTTGAAGAAGAACTGGGCAATGATCGGAGATGGAGACAAAGACGCAAGGGAGGGGAGGCTTGATTGGGTGAGGGAAAATGGGAGGGGAGAGCCGAGTTAGTGAGTTGGGTGAGGGAGAATGGGAGGGAGGGATACGTGGGGGGAGAAGAAATCACGTGACGTAAAAAAAAAAAGTGGTGGAAAAGGCCAACTGGCCTTCTCACGTCGACGGGAACACAGAAACAGGATTCTAAATCGGAATTCCTAGCATTTTTCAATTCTTTAATAAAATTTTATAAAATTATATATATAAACTAATGTAATTTGATATAATATATTAAATTATAAAATTATTTTTTATTATAAAATAGATTTAACATATTATATGAAGTCGTAACAGATCTGCATAGAGCTTAAGGGGGCCATGGCCCCTCCAAAAGTTTTTGAAAATTCAAAATAGCTATTTTATTCACAAATATATATAAATATAAATTGGCCCTCTCTTTATCAAAATAAATAAATAAATAAATTCCCCCCCTCCCAAAAGAAAATTATAATTTCTATACGCTCTCTAATTTTTGTTTGTTTTAAGTTTCAATATACATAGAAATGCCCATCCAATTTTTTTCATATAGCCCCTAAGTTTTGTATAATTTTTATATATTATCAAATTTCAAGGATGTGATCCACAAAAATTAAATTAAAATTAAGTTTAGGAGAAATAATAAACTATTAACATGGATCCCAAACTAAGTTTAGATTTCTTAATATGGAATCCAAAATAAAATTACATGAACAATTATTTAAAATTGATGATCTATGTAAAAATAGTTGAGATGTTTTATTCTCTAGATTTCATTGAGCATGAAAATTTTTATTTAAGATCTTAATTATAACATTCTATGTTTAATATAATACAAAAATATCTAAATTTTACATGAAACTTAATAAACTAACTAAGATGTTAGAATGAAAAATAGCATTTTAAAAGATTACTTGATAACTTCTATGAAGAAAATTAAATACTTCATTATAAAAATAATAATAGATGAATATTATTTCATGAAATATTATCGTAAAAAACCTGAAACAAACATTAAGTTGTGTTTTTTGAATTTTATTTCCACGTATATATAAAATATTATCGAGATTTAATTTTATATATAGTCATATTTTATGATATTTTAATCTTGTTTCATTTTATACAAACATATATCTCACACAGAAGAAAAGTTGCCTCTTAAAAACATTTGTTGGGTCCGCCACTAAAATCATATCATTTCATGAGTTTATTTTTATAAGATCTTTTTCTAATTGTAGAACTTCTCAAATTTGCAAAGAATGGTTGATCATCCTTAACATGCATAACGACACCTATGGAAACTTAGTTAATTCTAACTGGTTTAATTCTTTGCATTGCAGTACTTTTAGTGTTTTTTTTATTTTTATTTTTTATAGAAATAGTCTCATTTCATTAATGATCCGAAGTTATAACTATTGATTTATCAGTACATGGAACATCCAAACTATAAGCCAAACAACGCATCAGCTTTGGGGCTTCCCTACTAGTGTTTTGAGTTTCGTACCGTACCGGCCGGTATGACTGGTATTTTTCGTACTGGCCACGGTTCGGTACAGGTACATTGTCTGTTTCTTACTGGCCAAAATACCAGCCGTATCGGCCTTTTCGGCCGATATTTCGGCCCTTATTTTTTTTTTTCATTTTTTCAAACTAGAAGCTTATTTTTTGACCCCCAATACAGATTATGCTATTTATAATTTATATATCTATGTATTTATATATAATTTATTCATATATAGACTATTATTTTGAAATATAATTTATATATATACATTTATATAAAGAAGTTATTTATATATCGACTATTCTGAAACGGTACACGAAACGGTACCGGTACAGAAATATTTCATTCCAGTGCTTTCATCGGTACGGCATCCGGTACGGTATTCAAAACATTGTTTCCTACACACAAATTGCTTTGTGGATAACATTGTCTTAACTTCTAAACAAACTTTCTCCTAACAGAGAAAGCATTCTGTAAAACAGAACTTGCAGGCCCACTCTATCCTCCCGAGGAGGATGAGTATGAGACTCAGCTATAGATATCATATTTAATAGCCTATTTCTATTAAATTAATCACTAAAATAAACTGAAAAAAACTACAACTAAACACATTCACAACAATAGGACCACAAGCACTAGTGAGACCCTGGACGACACGTCCACCGTAAGCATCGGCATCTCGAGCCATAACTGAGCGAGTACCCAGCTAACGCACGAACCACAACAGCCTGACCGTACGATCACCAGACGTAGCATCGCTCACCACTCTCAAACAGCTCTTGCCTCAAATTACGTCCGATCCAAAGGCTCAACAGCTCACTCGGGTCAACAAAACAACAAACCAGAGAAATAAAATAAAAACCAAATACTAAGAAGAAAACAACATTGAAACGATACAAGCCAAGATAAAAAAAACGGATGAACAGTGCGCAGGCAATCGGCAGTGTCGCGTGTAGGACATTGTTCACATTGGGAGAAAAACCGTCGGTCAAATTTGGAAGTCTCGGAGTCAGAGGTTCCACAGAAGTCGAGCGTGGCGTTGGCAAATGGCTCCTTGGTGGAATGTGATGGTCACGTGCCAGCTAGATCCGGAGCTTCGTCCCCTGCGTGCGGGCTAAGCACCACTTTGATGAACGTTGAATTTTGTAGACTTGAGGATCGGCGGTTGGGCGTCATGCCGGTGAGGCGCGTGTAGAAGGTTGATGACTAGAAAAACTTGAACGACGATCCTCCCTTATTTGACCTAAAAAACACCAAATCAAACAATAAAACATAACACGAAAGTAAAATAGACAGAGGGACCCCTCAAGTTAGATCTGGAGTTTGGAAAGTTTTAGAGAGAAGGGGGAGGATTTTTCTAGAGATAGAGAGAGAGCCTTGCAAGAACTGTAAGGCTGATACCCCAAACTCCAGATCTATTAGTTGGTTGCATGCTACAACTTTTATAATTACCAAATACAAAAACCATATTATTATTACGAAGTTTAGACATGCACAGACCTATGCCGTACTAGCTCGGCCTTTGTACAGGGAAAGCGGCTGCTTTATTTCTTCTTGGCTTACCTATGTAACTATGTTGTATGTTAATTAGTGCAATTGTGTAGATTATTAAAGGTAACCTAGAATACAAAGATTAGGGAATAATTTGCAGTGCCGAGTTCTCTGCTTAATTACCGACAGATAAAACATGCAAGAAAACTGTTTAATTGTGACCTATTATTTTCTACGAAAATAATTATTTTTTATAAAAATATTTATTTCTTATTAAAATAAATATATTTTCGTCGTAAATAATTATTCTCGTCACAAATAATTCATCATAAATAGTAAATAATTACTTTTCTTCTAGTGGTACATAAATTAATCTAAACATGATATGACGACTAAAAGATAACATAAACCGTTAGAGAGTAGGTAAATACCGCACACTTCTTTTAAAATAAATAAATAAGTATGAGACTCATATAAAAAAAATTAATTTTTTAATAATAGATTTCACTTTTTTTCAATTCATAATTGCATCTAATATTACAAAGTAAAATACATTGTTTCTCCAGGACTCCTAAGTGACTCCTACTCTAGCTACTACCGAACCATTGCATGCAGCCCACATTCATGCATCTCTCTTCAGCAGCTGCCCGCGTACTCCTTGGATTTATCCCCCCGTAGCAGCTACACAACCCAAAAGGCTTCCTCTCTAGTCTTGGGCGACTCATGCATGCTCGGCAACATAGCAGTGTGAAAATTGAAACTTTGAATCTGTCTTTTGCTCATATTAACAAGACAATAACTAAAAGAAAAGGAGAAGTACTGTTTCCATTTTTTTGGCTTATGTTTTAGTGATTTTCAGTAATAGATATAGACTTACGCTACAACACTGTGCTGTTTGAGAGGAGCATGCTCTTACTTAGTAAAATAGCATATTGGATGAATATCCATCTGACAGAAATGTGATGGACAGGCACGAAGCAAAAGCTTTCACACAACATGATCCGGCAGTTTGAGTGTCTTGCTCAACTAGAACCAGTGGACTTGGAAAAACGTATTGCGCTGTCTGCCGGCCTGAACCATGAAGCTCCTCATGAATCACTCGTACAAACTTGCTCGATGTCCACTCTGGAAAACAACACCTTCGACAACCAGACAGAGAAAAAGGCTGAAGAATTGCTTGACATCATGAACACAAGGAGTTCGGTAAACGGTGCAAAATTCAAGGCTGAGAATCTGTTGTCGGATTTATTTTGGGAGGGAATTGAAGAAAATATTAATGCAAGTGCAAGCACCAGTACAAGAGGTATTGTTAATGGATTTGAGCGTGAGTTATTGAAGGTGGCAGAAGATTGGCTTGGTGGGGGGAATCCACTGGAGTTGTTGTTGGGTTGGGAAGTGGAGGATGGGAGAGAAGTATATGTTAGGGACATGGAGAAGGGAGGGAAGTGGAGGATATTGGTTGAAGAAAAAGAAGAGTTGGGATTGGAGGTTGAGTTCGAGGTTTGGATTTCTTTGCTTCACGAGCTGGTACTTGACCTCTTTCATCACGGTCCATAGATGAATGTTTTGGCATGTCATTGGCTTAATGACTAATTACTTAAGCCAGTTAACTAGAGGCAGGGACTTTTGACCATTTTTTTTAACCAAAATTAGGGGGAAAATGGTGATGAGTAGAGCTGGAAAGATTAAAGTATATGGAAGCATCGAATGAGAAATTGAACGAATGAGATCTATTTACTTACTACAATAGATTTCATTCGTTCATTTTCTTAATATATAGGATATATCAAATAAATTTTTTAGCTAACATTTACATGATAATATTATTGGAGAACAAGAAGTTTGTATTGATCTTTAGTTTCATCTCAGTTCATACTTTTCCCAATAAATAAATATTCCTTTAGTTTCCAATTATGCCAAGGCTACTCCATCGATCTCTCTTACTCAAGTTATTCTCCAAAGTTCTACTAAACTCATGAGCATGAGAAAAATATATATACATACGTAGGTACAAATTAGTTTCAATTTGAAACTATATAAAAAATAAAAAGAACTAAAATCTTAGAAAATCGTACTTGTGTGACTGTGTCTAATTGTTAGTAGTTAAAAGAAAGAACAATATTTGTAGGTGAGAAGTCTTATAGTCACAAAAAAAAATCACAAAAGTAAACTTACAAGTTAGCTTGACTATATGTGATACGTTATATCTATTTTATAATCTGACATACCGTATCAATTCCCGTCATTTTGTAAATTTTTTTTTATAAGATTTTTTAATGACTAAAGTATTTCTCTTTGTATATGCTATGCATTCAAACAATACGGATAGAATGGATATATAGAAGTACTTTAGATTCTGTTTTGTCGTTTGGTAGAGCATGGAAAAAGAAATTAAGTAAATAAATGAAAGCATAAAGATATAGCTTTAATGATCTTCGTGTAAATGATTTGAAAAAGACAGCAGCTCTAATATATGTTTACATTTTACAAACTTGTCTTAATTAACAGCATATGATCTCTGTGTTCACAAAATAAGTAGACAATGTTGGCTAAAAGGAATCAATTTTTTCTACAAACATATTCGGCCTGGTTTGGTTTTACAAACATTTGAAATCATCTCATCTTAACATTCAAATACAAATATTTTTCAATTTTAAATTTTTAAATTTTCATTTAATCGTTATCTAATTATTATAATTTTTTCAAATTTTCAAACAAAATACAAAAAATAATTCAATTTTTTTAAATCTCAAAACAAAAAAAATATTAAAAAATTATATTTTAACCATCTTTTAACTTTATAATTTTTTTATTCAATATTTTTCTCTCATTTCTCAAAACTCTATAAAAATCTTAACTCAAACCATCTTAATACTATTCATAAATTATCTCACTATTATTTATAAATTTCTCATCTCATCTATATATGTAATCAAACCAGCCTTAATGGTCTGAAAATAAGTTTTCATCCCCAAAATATTGATGTCTACTCAAAAGTAGGCCTTATTGCTTATAAAAAACAATAAAAAAAATATCAATAAAATTTATATCTTTAAGTGTATCCCCAACACTCTTAACAATCATGAAAACTTACAAGTCGAGATAAAGCAGTGGGACAAGATTCCAGCCGTTTGAAAAGCTAGGGTTCAAGAGACGGGACCTTTACACAAGGGACCTAATCATTCCAAACACATAAACAAAGATGACCATTCTTTTTTTACACATTTTTAATGTATCCAATCACTTTCGCAAGTACAAGAACGGATCAAAACATCCTAAAAACAACTTGAAAACTAAATATTTATTGTTTTGAAAAATATTACTATAGTTTTACAAAATTAAATTTACAAATTAATATGATACATTAGATTTATTTTAGTCTTACAATCTACCGTACCATATAAAGTTAGTTTATATATTTATTTTTATAAGATCTTTTCATGGTTTGAATATATATATATATATTTTGTGCGGAGGTTAGAACATTTCTTTTGATAGCTTGCTAATGACTTCAAATTCAGTCACCAGGGAAACAGAAAGTCTGTATCTCGTCCCACAGCGTGATGAATAATCCAGACTGCCCCAGAAGAACAATATAAAAAAGGGAAACAAAATTCAAATTGAATAAATATTTACAGATTTTTCAGCCCAACTGCCGATTAAATTCGGCTCTGGGCTTTCAAAATGAGAGAATCGAATAAAACCGATCCTGACTTACAAGCCCAGGCGCGTTATTTGGATCTTTTTGTTTTTCACCAATAATAAAAAAGTATTATTTATAGA
This sequence comes from Pterocarya stenoptera, assembly GCA_003123785.1. NCBI lineage: Eukaryota > Viridiplantae > Streptophyta > Magnoliopsida > Fagales > Juglandaceae > Pterocarya > Pterocarya stenoptera. The sequence goes on from QEOT01005809.1 coordinate 195,583, forward strand.
ATAAATTTTTTTGTAAATTTTTTTTATTGATTTATAATAAAAAAGTAGGATCATGCTACAGTCCTGGGGCTCCACTGGGGCTGTTGTAGTGTTTTTTATGTATGTTTTTTTTAAGTTATTTTTTATATAGATTTTTTAATATTTTAAAAAATAAAATAAATTTAGAATATTATTAAAAAATCTTTTCTTAATCAGTAAGTAAAAAAAAAATTCATTAAAAAATACTTTCTTAATCATGAAGTAAAATAAAAAATTATTTTTTTATTTTACTTCCTAATTAAGAAAATATTTTTTAATAATATTATATTTTTTTAAAATATTTAAAATTATTAAAAAATTTATATTAAAAAAAACTAAAAAAAATACACAAAAAAAACACACACTGCAAGCCGTAGCTCCCAGCGGGAGCTGGGAGTCCCGCTGGGACGCTCAGCATTTTCCAAAAAGGTATAACTGCACAATTCTCAAGAAGCTGTGGTTGGTACGTCCTTCACAAAGTCCTTGATAATGACAGTTGGAGATTGAAATCTTGATCTTTTCAAAATTATATTGGTCTTTTATTTATTTATGGAAAATTCTGTATTTATAAAAAATTATAATAAATTTCATTTTTTATATGTCAGTTATTTTATTTGATATGTAAATCATAAAATTTAAAATTTAAAATTTAAATTTAAAAAAAAAACTAACAAAATAAATCATATAGATAAAAATATAAGTAAAATTGTAACTATATATATTACTACTCTTTATTTATGACTCATTTGGATAATGAGATAATATAAGATGATTTTAGATGAATTAAATAAAATATTATTAAAATATTATTTTTTAATAATAATATTATTTTTTCATTTAGAAAAATTTAATTATTTATTATATTTTACATAAAAATTTAAAAAATTTATAATAAGATAAAATAAATGAATTTATTTCTAACTTATTCCGCACGAGGCGGACAATTCGCATTTGCCAAACAAGTTCAACAATTCTCATCAAATTAGTTCCTCAGCACGTGGCGCCTTAATAGAATGAGTCCAAATGGGTGATCTCACCTACTCGCGACCATACGCTTGGTCCCAAATATAGAATGCGGGCCCTTACATAACACTTTATAAGTTTATTCAACTCTATTATGGATTTGTGACCTCATTTTCCATGTCCCTCGCCGTGTATTGCAGTTAATTATTATATATTAAAATTTTTTTTTTACAGCGTATAAATTCTGAGCACACATTAAAAAAAAAAAAGGAGTATTTTTAAGAATTCTATGAAAAAGTTATCTTTTAATAGTAGTCTCATTTTTTTTTTTTAAATTGAGTATGCTGAATTTACATATCTTAAAATTATATCTACTATTATTCTTAATTTTTAAGGCCAAATTTAATAGTTTCACACTTATTTTAATTTAATTATGTGAGAAAATCAATTAACTATTGAATATGTTATTTAAAAAAATAAAGTAGATATAACGGCTAATTGATAATTTTACGTAAAAATAATATAATAAAAATGAAATAAGAGTATAGGATATAATATAAATTTATTCATTTTAATTTTGATCATTGTTTTTGTTCATTTTTAATTTGGCGTATCTAATTATAACGATGATTTAAATGGTTTTTTTTTTTTTATCAATCATGTAAATTAAATCACATTACATCGATACAATTGAAGATAGCAAAAACATAGAATGAATAAGCATTTCATTATTCTTCTCCAAATAAGGAATAAGGATTGAATCATATGTCGTTGAAATTGACATACATATTCCTTTGAGCTCAATACAAAACAATGGTAAAAACTGCATTTTCCTCAACAAGTCTTGTTCAAGAATTTTATTAGTCTAGAATTTATTTGAAACGATAAGTTATCTTTTCTTTTAAACATATAAGATCTAGGTAATATTAAAACTTCTATGTTTTGTTAGTAGGTTTGGATAATGAGATAAGAATTTTTTATTTTAGATGAAAGTTTAAAATATTATTTTTTAATACTTTTATTATTTTAAATTAAAAAAATTAAATTATTTATTATATTTTATATAAAAATTTAAAAAAATTATAATAATGAGATCAAACTTCTGTAACTCAATCGCCCTGCCAAAAAGAAAGATTCCAAAAAAGGTAGCACAAAACTTGAATGGTATCAAAAAGAAAAAAGAAAAAAAGGGTAACTAAACTAAAATAGTGGTAAAATGTTACCAAACTCAGAGCTAAGATGTAGCGAATGGTGAACAGAAATGACGCCATTGGAGTTGAAAACAAGGCATTATCCTGCGCAGCTGTGCCTAAGCTCAATTGTTTTAATAATTTATAAATTAGTAGTAAGTCAACCACGCGGGTCGCGGGATGCATCCAAATGCATCGCTTCGTGTATATCGTGAACCTCCCGGCTTTCAAGCCTCAAAGCCGGCTGCCAATTTCCAAACACCTCTTTCTTCGTCTCTTTCGGTTTCTAGAGGCAGGAATCATCTGAAAAGGTTTTGCTCCCCTCAGCTTCGATACTTTTATTCGTGATGTTATAAACCTACCGCTTTTTCTGTTCTTCTTCTTCCTCGGTTTTTTTTTTTCCCCCATGGAAAACACCATGCAACGCTTAGACAAGCTGTTTTGCTAGGCCTGCTTTATCCGATTTTGCTTGTATCAGCCTTACTTTTTTGTTCGTGGAACGATCGGAAGGTCAGGGTTCGCGGAGGAAAGAGAATGAAAACCGAAGACCGAGCCAGGTCCCTGTTTGGGATTTCCCTCTCAGACCGGCCTATATGGAAGCAATTCCTCATTTGCTCTTCTGGGTTCTTCTTTGGCTACCTTGTTAATGGCATTTGTGAGGTTTGTTTATTATTCGTTGACTTCTTCTTATTAATTATCTCTCGCCCTCACTCAAAATGTTTTCGCATTTGAGTCGGGTTGTGATGATTTTGGGTTGTTTTGGGTTTATTTTGATGGGTATCTACTCTCTATCTTTTTGGGTACCCTCTATTTGATTGCTGAGAGTACGTGGGAAAAGAGAACACGCATTTTGGACTAAAAGATCAAAGCAGATTATAATTTCATGTTGCTTTGGATTCTAAAGATGCTAATCTATCCATCTGAGTGATTGTTTACTAGTTTTTAATCCTTGGGTTTCAACTGATGGGGAATTTTAGAATCTAATATCTAAATTCCCTTTTTCTTTTCCCACGTTTCCCCTGCAAACAAATTAGAGATGAAACGCTTTTTGCACTTTAGCCTTCCGCGCAATTTCTCAAATTCAGTATGCGCTACAAATTTTGTGAAGAGTGTCGTCAGAGCTACCTTGTACCCTGCCTTTTGAATAATCTTCATTTATATGTTCTAGGGCTACTGTTTTATTGGTTTCATCCGCTGTAAATCTCATCTTCTGAATAGCAAATAATTTGGATAGTTTTGTGTTTTCTTTTATCTTCTTCCTTTTTTTTTTCCTCTCCAAACTTTTTTTCTTCTCTGAGCACTGACATGCTATTTTGGGCGATCCCAGGAATTCGTGTACAATCGGCTCCAATTCAGGTAATCTTGTATTCCTTCCATTTGCCAATTTGATTTTTTCGTGCATCAATCCAACTTTGTCAATGTGTGAATTCTACGTTTATTACTTACTCTCTTGGTTTCAGCTATGGTTGGTATTTCACCTTTGTGCAAGGATTTGTCTACCTGATACTCATATACTTACAAGGATTCACCACCAAGCAAATGGTGAACCCTTGGAGGACGTATGTGAAACTCTCTGCTGTTCTTATGGGTTCGCATGGATTAACTAAAGGGTCCTTGGCATTTCTTAACTATCCGGCACAGATAATGTTCAAATCCACAAAGGTAAACACTGAAGGAATCTATCTTTTAAAGTTTACCTATTGTAAGCAGAGGATTGACTGAATTTGTTGCAATAATAGTTTTTGGCTTCCACATTTGTTGTTGATTTAATTTTGTTTTGCTATAACTCTGGAAAATCAGTTTTTTTTAGACTTTTACGATATTGGAATAGTAACATAGCTAATCTATGTTGGCATCTCTTTTTTCTTACATGTGCGTCTGTGATTGTGAAAATTCAGGTCCTGCCGGTCATGATAATGGGTTCCTTCATTCCTGGCCTGAGAAGGAAATATCCAGCTCATGAATACATCTCTGCGATGCTTCTAGTAATTGGTCTGATCCTTTTCACCTTAGCAGACGCCCATACGTCTCCTAATTTTAGCATTATTGGTGTCGTAATGATAATGGGTGCTCTAATCATGGATGCCTTCTTGGGAAATTTGCAAGAAGCAATTTTTACCATGAATCCCAATACCACACAGGTGACTTATATAGACCCCGGGGTTTATGAAAGCAAGTGAATCAATCTTTTAAAAAAAAAAGGAATCTTTGTTTTTAACTATAATATTCTCTTTATATTCTACTGACAGATGGAGATGTTATTCTGCTCAACTGTTGTGGGGTTGCCTTTCTTGGTTCCACCAATGATCCTAACAGGAGAGCTGGTTAAGGCTTGGAATTCTTGTTCAGAGGTAAGAACAAGCCGTACCTTACAGATAGCTTTTACCTTTTTAATCGCGTATGCGTGCTCTATGATTTCATCGCAGGAATTGATGATTTAATAGCTGTTCACTTCAGTAGTTTATTTACTGCTGAATTAAGAGGGTTATTTAGTTATTCAAGATTAGGAATTGGTTAGAATTCTTTATATACATTAGACATTGAATAGAATCTGATATATGATTGGTACCTTCCTTTGTTCTTCTTCATTTTTCATAATTAACTTTTTAACGATTAAGCGTCATTATTTTTTCTTTTTCTCCTTGTTGGATTGTCTTTGTAACGTTTTGTTAATGAACTGCAGCATCCTTATGTCTATGGGGTGTTAGTGTTTGAAGCCATGGCCACATTCATTGGGCAAGTGTCTGTTTTATCACTCATTGCCATTTTTGGGGCTGCCACCACTGCCATGGTAAATATATATTCTTCCTCCAAACTGCATCTCTGTCTGTCGATTATGTCATGTTATTGTTCCAGGTTATTATAGAGGAATCGCTTAAGAT
>QEOT01005810.1:0-22818 GCA_003123785.1 Pterocarya stenoptera
CTCATGCTTGTAATTTCTATTTAAGATGAATACAATACTAAAGAAAGGTAGGTTAGTTTTCCTACATGGTATCAGAGCCCCCAAAGGTATCACCAACAATGGAGTCTTCTACCTCTTCGATCCCACCTGTGTCAAATTCTCATTCTCTTGAATTTTCACCTTCTTCTCCTCATTTACTTGATATCTCTATTAAGCTAGCCTCCACCAATTATCTTTTGTGGAAAGCCCAAGTCATTTCCGTTCTGCGTGGCAATGGTCTTCTCGGTTATGTGCAAAATCAGGTTCCTTGCCCGCCGCAAACTATCATCGATGAAGATGGTGTGTCTCAAACCAACCTAGCGGCACCTATGTGGCTGCGCACTGATTAGTTGATCCTTGGGTGGATCAATAGCTCCCTGTTCGACGGTCCCCTATCTCAAGTCATCAATAGTGAATCCTCTCATGATGCTTGGTATGTTTTGGAGACTCTTTATGGTAGTCATACTCGGGATCGTCTTCAACAGATGAAGGGCGAGTTGCAGTCGCTCAACAAAGGCACTTCTTCTTTAGAAGATTATTTGCACAAGGCCAAATCTCTGGCCTTGTCTCTTCGAGGTGCAGGTAAGCCAATGGATGACGATGAGTTCATCATATGTATTCTTTGAGGCTTAGGATCTGAGTTTGATCCTATAGTCAGCTTTAAACGCTTGGGATATTTTTCCACCTCTTGAAGGGGTCATCGGCAAACTACGTGATTTTGAAATTCGTCTTCAAGCAGCAAGGGTGATTTCTCCTAATGTTGAATTTTACACAAATCGTAGTAGAACCAATCCAAAGTCTCATGGAGCTCATAGTTCTCGTGGTCGTAATATTGCACACAACTAGACTACTTCTCAATCCCAACAGAAAGATGCTCGTTCTTCCTGCTCAACTAGAGGTAATTCTAGAACTTGCACTCAAACATTCACTAATCGTGGTGGACGTAGCACTGGTCGTGGATGTGGAGGCATAACCTGTTTCCGATCTTGTGGCCTGAATCATAAAGTAGATGGATGCTTTGCCTCAAATGAGAAAGCAGAACAATTCAAAGCTTTTGCTGCACTCCAAGTTGCCGAGACTACAGAGGAAACTTGGTACCTCGACACTGGAGGAAATCATCATATGACATCTGATACAAGTGAAGTACATGGTATTACTTCTTATCTTGGAAATGATTTTGTTATGGTTGGAAATGGAAATGGATTACAAATATCTGGTATTGGACAAGTCTCACTACCTACTACTGATATTAAGCTCAATAATGTTCTTATCGTCCCTGATATTAAAAAGAAATTGCTATCTGTCTCTCAACTTACAAGGGAACATAACTATTATTTTATATTTTATCCTTGGGGCTTTCTTCTTAAGGACATGAGGACGAAGTAGGTGCTACTTAAAGGCTCAATGGTCGATGGCTTGTATCCATACCAGTTACAACATCATTCAAATTCTCCAGTTGGTCTGCTATCAACTAAAGTACCTAGCAACTTGTGGCATGCTCGGCTTGGACATCCTCAATCTCGAATTCTTCAACTTTTATATTTATCATCTCTGAATAAAATGTTACTTTTTGTGAAATTTGTGTTTTGGGTAAATCAACAAAGTTACCATTTAACTCTCGAGAGACATATGCTACTACCTTTTTACATACTCTTCATACCGATGTATAGGGACCTGCCTCAATCCCCTCCTATGATGGGTTTCGATTTTATTTAATCATTGTTGATGAATATTCTTGATACATATGGCACTTTCCTATGGCTAGTAAATCTGATGTCGCCACTATATTTCCTGCATGTCTTCAACTCAATACTTGTGTAAAAATAATTCAAAGTGATGGTGGTGACGAATTTGTTAACCAAGGTTTACAAGATTATTTTGTAGACCATGGCATTATTCACAGATTATCATGTCCTAGGACACCAGAGCAAAATCGATTGGCTGAACGTCGACATCGGCATATTATGGACATTGGTTTAACATTAATGGCCCATGCCTCCATTCCACCATGATTTTGGACAGCTGCATTTACAACTGCAGTATTTCTTATCAATCGGCTTCCAACTTCTATTCTTGGTAACAAGTCTCCTTATGAACTTGTTTTTGGATCGCCACCATCCTGTACTCTTCTATGAGTTTTTGGGTGTGCATGTTACCCATTACTTACTCCTTTTGGAAGGTCCAAACTGGACTATAAATTCGTCCGTTGTGTGTTCCTGGGATACTCTACACATCATAAAGGGTATCAATGTTTAGACATGCAAACAGGTCGCATATATGTCTCTCGGCATGTAAAATTTGATGAATTAACGTTTCCCTTCAAGACTACACAGGGGTCCACTAAATCTGATTTTCATGCCTTTAAAGTTCGTGCTCTTCCCAGGCTTCTTCAAATTTCTGCTTTGCAATCTGTTCCATCGGAGTCTTTAACTGCAGCTGCCAATCATGTTGACCATGTGCATTCTTCATCTCCTTTTGTTCAACACTCTGCATCAATGCTTCAGTCCGCACCATGCCAGGAGCCTCCTACTAACACTATCATTCAGGATGCTTCTGAATTGTCTTCTCCAGCAATTGAGGCCATCTCACAATCTGCTCCAGATCGAAGTCATCCTATGATCACACGGGCTCAAACAGGTTCATTAAAGCCTAAGGTTTTCTTTTCTTCAAGACATCCAATACCTGCATGCTTTCTAGCTGATCTTGCAAACCAACCACAAGAGCCTTGAATGTATAAACATGCTCTCACTGATTCGAAATGGCAGCAAGCCATGCAAGCTGAAATGAATGCTCTTCATAGCAACAACACGTGGACTTTGGTTCCTCGAAGACCAGACATGAACCTGGTTAGTAGCAAATGCGTGTTTAAAATTAAAACACGATTTGATGGCTCAATTGAACGGTATAAAGCTCGACTAGTGGCTCGTGGTTTCACATAACTTCCTGGCCTGGATTATGATGAAACATTTAGTCCAGTGGTTAAACATGGTACCATCCGATTAATTCTCACACTTGGTTTGTCTCAAGGTTGGTCAATTAAACAACTTGATGTAAGTAATGCTTTTCTTCATGGTGATTTACAAGAGCGTGTATATTTATCTCAATCACCTGGTTTTGAAGACTCATCTCATCCTCATCATGTTTGCCAACTGCATAAAGCTCTCTACAATTTAAAACAATCTCCAAGAGCATGGTACATGAAGTTCAATACTTATATCTAGCAAATGGGTTTCCATCGATGTCCCTATGATCAATCCTTGTTTTCTCGACGTCAAGGTTCAAATATAATTATGCTCTTAATTTATGTCGATGACATACTTATAACAGGGAGCTCTCCTTCAAAAATCAAGAGCTTTATTTCTCATCTATCTACTACTTTCCACATGAAGGATCTTGGAGATGTTCATTTCTTTTTAGGCCTACAAATCACACAAGATGAGTCGACCATCACTGTCACTCAGACTCGTTATCTATTTTCTCTACTTTAGAAATTTGGTCTGGACGGTACGAAACTAGTCTCCACTCCTACGGCTTCTGGTACGTCGTTGACTGCTAATGAGGGAGTCCTCCTATCTGATTCAACCTATTATCAGCGCCTTGTTGGTTCGCTACAATATCTCACTTTGACAGGTCCTGATATCTCCTATGCAGTCAACAATATTTGTCAGTTCATGCAAAATCCTTGCGACACTCATCTCATTGCCATTAAACGTATATTTTGGTACCTCAAAGGTACTCTTAATATTAGCCTTAATTTTGTACAAGCTCCTCTCATTGCACTTAGTGGCTTTTGTGATACGGATTGGGCAGCATCCAGGGATGATCGATGTTCTACAACTGGGTTTGCTATTTATATGGTTGATAACTTGTTATCTTGGGGAGTTAAAAAGCAAGCTAACATGTCTCGTTCTACAGCAGAAGTAGAATATCGTGCGTTGGCATCAACCACAGCTGAACTTATGTGGTTTATACATCTTCTGAAAAGCATCGGCTATTTAATTCTTGCTCCCACATTATATTGCCACAACATCAGTGCTATAAACATGGCTAAAAATCCCATTTTTCATCATCGCACGAAACATATTGAGATTGATGTTCATTTTGTTCGGGAACAAGTTGCTTGTGGCATTCTTTGTCTGCAACATATCTCTAGTCCAGATCAAATAGCCGATATATTTATAAAACCATTATGTGCAGCCAAGTTTCTACTGAATAGAAGCAAGCTCTTCATCAGTCCAATACCGCCTTGAGCTTGAAGGGGGATGAAGAGATACAATTTGTCAACCATGATCCTCTCTCCATGACTTCCTCTCATATTTAATTCTTACTCTGTTTTTGTATACGCTCTTATTTTCCATGTATAGCAAAATAGGCAATGATTATATTTCCATGTATAGCACAATAGATAGCCATGATGTTAGCTGTACATAACCGTTACTCACACTTGTAATTTCTATTTAAGATGAATACAATACTAAGAAAGGTAGGTTAGTTTTCCTACAGTTCCGACATAGAAGGAAAGCGATGGCGCACTATCATCCACACCCCCAGTGGAGTTATTGGGGATGTTAACCTTAATTTTCCTGTGCCTTCTATTTTTCCCAGAGCCAAGTCACGACTGCGACGTGACAAGGCATCAACTAATATATTTAAAATTATATATATAGTAATATATATTGTATTAGTAAATATATTTGTATATGTAATAGTATATATTTTATATATAGTATATATAGTATCTATTACTATATTACTATATATACTAACTCCGTATAGTATTTCCCCTATTGATCTATATCTAGGAAAATATACTATATACAATATGTACATATAAATATAGTATCTATAAAAAATTCATTCCTTTTACATTCGAACGTTTATAACCCATGCTCGAATGGTACGAGAAATAATGTAGCATTCGAACATATTAGTTATAATGTTCGAATGATACTTGTATATATGTAGTGCATCTAAATGTCAAATGCCATTTCCATGCACATCCAAAGTTTGAACCATCGCACTCAGCCATCGAATCCGTCACATGCCATCGTCAATCGCCACCACAACCTTCACAAAAAAAGTTAGTGTCCATTTCTCTCCCTTTTTTTATGTTTTTTTAAAGATTTTAGGGGGTTTCAGTATGAATCGAAACTCATTGGGGGGTGGATTTGTAGCTTGATTTTTCAGCCACTATGAGTGGCCAACTAAAGGCCACCATAGAAAGTTTACACTAGGTGTAGACTTCATTTCTATGGTGGTCATTACAAGATTAACATCCTAGTTGAGGAAATCGGAAATGATTGATTCAAATCAACTATTTTTGAGTTTAAATGTCCGAATGTCCCATTGGCAGCGTTTGAAAGATCATCTGTAATCTGACTGTATGTTTGTTTACGTTCAAATGTACTGTTACATTTGAACGTTTATACCGTAAAACGTTTGATTGTAATGTTTTCGTGGCCGTTTGACTCCTAACGTTCGAACACAACATTTCTATAGTTTGAACATTTAGGTATACGTTCGAATGTAAGGTCTCGTGGGACGTTGTAGTCCTAACGTTTGAATGTAGACCTGCAATAGTTTGAATGTTTTGTCAAATATGTTCGAATGCACTAGAATGTAACGTTTTGCGGGTCTTTTGACTCCTAACATTCGAACTCGATTCCCTACATGTTCGAATGTTATCATTTTACGTTTAAATGTTAAGTTATACGTTCGAACGTTTTTCAATACAATTTTAATTTGTTTCCTTTTACAGGGTAGGAAAGGAACCCAGAACACTTGTCGGATAGGTTGTAGAACTGTTATGGCTGAACGCAAAGTGTATATCAATGAATTCGACGAGCTGACATGGGAGGAGAAGAGTTTGAGGTTTGTCTTTATTTCTAAATGTTGGACCAACATCTGCACACTGAGGAGGAGGATATACCCCTCCATGGTTGGCGAGTTTACATGGAGATGCTGTCCATGCCTCAGGATGCATTATCTCACACTGTAACTGTACGTAATGTTTCAGTTCGAGGTTTTGGCGGATGTCATCATCGAGCTACTTGGGGCTTGTCATGTATATGAGGCATCGACTGCAGTGGATGCTCCGGCTGATGACGCACCAGATTTAGGCACATTTGCATCATTTACTGGCCTAGTCGAGTCTATGGCCAGAGATGTAGACCGGTCGGAGGGCGAGGGGACTATCAGCCTCAGGATGATGACCACGATGAGGATTTCTTCATTCTCACTAGGAGATACTGCACGCCATTTGATAAAAAGAGCATGTTCTCCCAGACAATGTTGCTGCTATTTTTCTGCATGTTGCATCTCATAGTTACAACAAATGTTTATCTTGTGGCACATAACGCCACCTTCAGTCGGACTCGAACACAGTTCCTCCTATGAGTGGCACATGGAGAGCCTATTGACTTTCCACTACGGATATTTGAGAGGATCTGTTATGAGGTGAGCATTATCTCCATTGACAAGCTACTATATGGGGTAATCATTACTCAGCTATTACTAGAGCGGAGAGTGCCACCCCAAGTGGAGGAGTGGTTGACTGAGCAGATGAATCCCCTACACATGACCTCACCTCATATCATCAAAGCATTGGACAAAGAAAGGGGCGTGCTTGGTGTGAGCCTGTGCTTACACCAAATCTTGTTCCTTCGACCCAGTCTGGGCCCGGTGTTGCTCCCCATATTGGGAGTACTTGTCAGTAGCCGATAGGTACATCTACAGAGGATGCACGCCCTGCTTGGGTCAATGTGATGGTTTCAGATATTATTGCGCACGTCGACCGACAGATTGAGTCAGTACATCAGAGTTTCATTGAGGTTGGCCATCGTTCAGATATCCTAAATGAAAAGGTCAACTCGTTCTAAGCTTTGATGTAGTTTTATCGTATTTTGTATTTATATTTTAATATATTTCTTTTTCTATACTTTTTGTAATGAACAATATCATTTAATATATCTAGTTTTTATATATATATACATATATTTCAATTCTCAATCTTTTTTAATTTAAAATTCCATGTTTAATTTTAAAAAAGTTCACGTTCAAACTTTAATGACGATCGTTAGGACATAAACTAAATTGTTCGAACTATAAGACAAAACATTCGAATGAATAGTCTACACATTCTAACTTTCGAATGAATAAATTACACGTTCGCACATAAGTGGGCTTAATGTTCGAACATACATGAACCGGTCGAATGTAACATTTTATACGTTCACATGTACTCATTCCAAAACGAAATCGTTTGAGTTACGTTCGAATGAAACATTATTATAGTTCGAACATATAACTATTTCTCATCTACCTTTAGTGATGGTTTCCTTCAACCGTCATAGAAAAGGATTTGTGGTGACGGTTTCAAGATTGTCACAAATTCAAAACCGTTACAAAAACTCAATTTTGTTGTAGTGTAGCTAGCACAACATGTATAACATTAAAAAGAATTATAAAAAAGATATTATGGCATATGAGCGACCAGTACTAAAGAGACGAACTTGAGTCTGAAAGAGGTTGAACTACTGAAATATAAATTTCAGAAGTACATATTAGATAGTATTAAAAAAACACAATAGATCATAGAATTCAAACTGAGCTCGTGCCGAATCTAGCATGCATTCAGCCAAGAATACATATATGTATTCATAAATGTAAATATTTTACTGTTCAGAATTAATTTAATCTATGTTTAGTCTATCATGTCACTCTAGAAAATAAAGATCAGATATCATTAATACATAAAAAGTAATGAGCATGCATATATTGGGCATCAATGACTGTTGTTTGTTTCAGTTACTTTTTGTTGAAAAGCATTAAAATTCAATAGAAACTATATATGTGAAATTCACATTAAAATAAATTTATATAAAACTGGGAAAATGCCCTAATATTTCACCCAAAGTTTTTAACCAGGGTATACCAGACTAAGCTCCAAAAAAGGCGTGGAAAGAGAGGTCGACAAACGAAGAAGAGATAGATAACGAAAGAGCCATAGGGTATGACGATAAAAGAGAACACAACTTTGAAAGATCACAAGACAGCTTTGAGCATACGATGGTTGATCAGATCAAGCCAGGATAGACATCTTTGGGCCCTGCTGAAAGCTAGAGATGGCAACTAATTAAGATAAAATAGAAGATAGGTGTTGTGGAATGATTATTATAGGATACTCGTATCCCATTTATGGCTAAACCTCTTGCTATCGAATGTTGAAGTTCCTTAAAGAGACAAGTTTGACGGATCGAAAGATACAAAGGAGCATATCAAGATATATATATATTGTCCCATATTGTTCTTCACAATATACATGACTAGATTGTGTGTCAAGCCTTTCCTCTTGTTTACAGGAGAAGGAATTAGCTCAGGTTCGCCCCAAAGGTTTGTGACAAGAACGGGGGTTTGCCCACCAGTTACTCCCGGAGTACTCTTAGGAGGCAGGGCATCAGTGTGCAGTGTGACGCTCCCAACCTCCTATTGGGATGGAACAGAGATTTAGAGCGCTAGGACATATAATACAAGGTTACATACTCCTGTTCGTGATAGTTAATATTTAATGCATCTAGTATTATGCAATAATCACAGTGAAAAATGGGTGACTAAAAAGTACTTATGTCAAAATAAACTAAAATAACTTCCAAATTTCACTCATAACTATCATAAGTTCAAATCGTAAGGTAGTATAATCTTAGTACAATTATTCTTAATAATATGTCCCCATGGCTAAATCAATTGCTTCATGTGTTCTAATGCACAAAGGGTTAAGGCTATAAACATTAAAATGAGGTCTAATCTTTTGTCAAGATCCAACTCATTTTCAATCAGTTGGATCCACTAGTCCATTTGGTTAGTCCTCGTCGGATCCTGACACAACTTTTATTATTCCGAGTGGAATCATAGTGAGTCCACAAGGGGTGAAATTTACTTGAAATCTCATAAAGTTAAACAACCAACGTGCATAAAGATAAAGTATACATGATGAATGATAAATATGAAATGCGTGCGATGCAAAAAATCAGTATATGTCTCCCATCCAGATTCCTTAATATTTTTAGAAAAGTTAAGACACACGTTTTCTAACAGAGAACTTTTCACTTCAACTGCCAAAACATAACATTTCATCATAGTGTTTCATCATTTAGAGAAAGCCACATTTAATCATAACATTAATAGTATAACGTATGGTATCCTCATAGTTCCCCATATGCACTGTGAGTACCTGCTGGTGACCTTAGTACAACTTATGGTAAAATTACGTTGTTTGCAGGCTCATTTTCAATGCATTGGTAACCTAACATAACATCATATCACGTACACCAACCAGGGTGTGATAACATTTCACTTTGCTTTGGCATTCTTTAAAAAGAGCCCATTCAAAATCCGTTGACTATTCTTCGTCAATCTAGGGGTTACTACTCCATTTTTATTCACTCTAGAATGGACAAAAGAGTTCCACTAGGATAATTTCTCATCCTAACCTTTGGCGCTGTGACAAAAAATTATTTTCATACTATGCTTGAAAAATATAATTCATGACATGTGCATATATAGTAAGCTCTCATGTGAAAATGACACTTATATATATGCAATATGCTAAAATGGTGAAAATTTCATATGTTATGTAAGCAAGTAGTCATGTATTCAATGTATCATGTAACATGGTGGTTCATGCTCAAAATGACAATTATAATATGAATGTAGCATTTATCAATAAATCATAAATAACTTGTCAATGTGTAAGTTAGAGGTTAAGTTACAAACTGTCTGAGTTTGAAAAAATTGTAGCGGTTGTAATCTTGGTTGTACTAAGTTGTAATCTTGGTTGTACTAATCTTGTAATCTTGGTTGTACTAAGTATGTTCATAATCAAAAGAGTTCAAGAATTGGTATTTACAAACCCTAAACTTTCAAACATTGCCACTAAGGCCTTAAATTTTTACTATTTGCAAATAAGTCTGAAATTTAACCAAACTTCACAAACCATATATTTTCCATATTCTAAAACCATCTATGCCCTTAGAATTGTAAAATTCAATGTGCAACTATGCTAAACCCATTCAACCTGTGGCATGAAATTCCTTGGGGGTCTAGATGTGATTTCAACTATTCTACCTCTATGGATGCATGCGTACTCAAATACATCAAGTGCCAATAGAAATTATAACCTTGGGGATAAATTAAAACTTAGGCTTAGGTTATACAAGTTCATCCTAATACTTAAACATTGCTCAAGACCTTAATCACGATTAACTAACCCTTAAGCATGCATGACATCTCTTAGTCTTTTTCATCAAGAAACGTTTCAAAAACTGAAATCAAATCATATATTTTCCTTCTTATCCCAATCACAAGATTTTTTAAATGTTCATTACTCAAGCTTAGGTAAAATAAATCAAAACTTCATAGAATAAACTCTAATAAAGTGAAATCGATGCATGTTGATAGTCAACACAAGATATGGATTTATAACCTATCATGGCATGCTTTCTACCTCAAATTTAAACCTTAAAAAGTTATTTCAACACATTAGTGCATCATACAAAATCATATCAAGATATGCCATGGCTAAAATTTCAACCCAACATAATTAATTCTAACAAAACTTCAAATCTAACCCGGTTTTGAACTTAGCATTCTAAACTTTATTTAAACTCAATCAAAATTCATTATCATTGCATAAACTTAAGCTAATATGCTATACTAATACTAAAGAAAGATTAGGGCAATAATACTTACAAAAATCGTGGCCTTTTAAAGCTCCCAACACAACTTCACTCAAGAACGCTCAAGAACCTCACTCGGTTTCACTATATGACTCACTA
This sequence comes from Pterocarya stenoptera, assembly GCA_003123785.1. NCBI lineage: Eukaryota > Viridiplantae > Streptophyta > Magnoliopsida > Fagales > Juglandaceae > Pterocarya > Pterocarya stenoptera. The sequence goes on from QEOT01005810.1 coordinate 10,851, forward strand.
AGGGAGGGGTTGTGAGTGGTGGAAGTGGCCAGTGGTGGTGATATGAGTGCAACTTCCAGATTTGTGTAATCTTTGTGCAGACGTGTAACACCCCGCCTAATTACCTATTAGGATTAACCTTTAATCTCCCTTAGAATGAGCTCGTACTACTATATTATATTTTTGGGCTTTAAAATTTTTTTTAGCATAAGATTTCTTATTATTTTTTTATGAAGGGAGTTAGTTAGATTTGTTTGACCCATTAAATTATGGCACTTAGCGTCATTAGTGGTTAAGCTTAAGGGTTAAGTACGAGTGGTTTAGTAAGCAAGCCCATTAGTGCTACACTTAACACCCTTAAACCCTTAGAATGTTATGGGCTAAGAGTTAGGAGCCTTGAACCAAGCCTTATAAGAGTTTAAGTCTTTGTGGGATTGCCTTAGAAAGATTTGGCCCACGTGTGAGGAAGGCAGAATGCTTTTTGGGCCTAACTTAGTCTTAGCTTTGACCCTTGACCTATTTATGATAAGGCAAGCATTTTAAGCCACATTTTTGTGAATCTTGAGCCTCACATGACCTCTTAAAATCTAGAACCAAGGCCTCCCATCAACCCACACCCAAAGCCCATAAACCATGCAAATCCCTCTCATGGCCTTTTCAAGCTGAACAAGGCCCAAAACCTTGTCTTGCACTTTTACACTTCTATTTGAATTCCACTTACACCATACCATTAATTTTCCTCAAGCCCAAGTAGCACCCCCATTCTTCTTAGGACTCCTAATTGTCCATAATTAAGATTTTAACTTGAGTTAAGGACATTAATCAACTTACCCATGATTAGTACTTTTTAAACCATGTTTTAAGCTTAATTTTTCTTCTTAATCTTTGTAGCCACTTGTTTTATTATTTAGTTGCATCATTCTTAGATCATATTATAACCCTAGATAAATCTCCGCACATGTCATTAAGGGTAATGACATGTCAAAGCCCTAAACCCACACCAATCGGCACACATGTGTACTCTTGTGTGCATTAGATTGAACAGCCCCTAGGCTAAGCTTTTTGTGTCTTTCTCTCAAGGTCATTATTGTCTTTTAGCACCTCAAAATATCCATTTCAATGTAGAATTAGTGGTGGATGAAATCTTTTCCAAGAACCAAACCAAAAACCAAAAAACAACTACACCTTAACACTAGTTGAATGGAAACCGAATGCCTTGCAATTTGGTTTTATTTCTTGCTATCAAATGACCCACACCCTGATGCCACCTCTATCACCATTTAATATCCAAGAGACCCTCAAATTCATTATGGAAAATTGACCAAAATTTTTCCCATAAAAATAAACCACCACCACTTGGCAACATCCTTCCATTCACCTCTTCCCTTTGAGCTGCCACTTCATTATCACTTAGCAGCCAAGCCCCACCTTCCACCACCTAGAAAAGCCTTCCAAGAGTGACTCATGACTTTCATAAATTATCCATGAAGAGAGGACAAGAGGGTGAGTCAAGAAATGATCAAAACTATCCAGAGTTTTAGCCTTGAACCGATGGCTACTATGCTTGATGTCATAAACTATTTTTATTTTTTCCTTCTAATGATGCACCACCTGAAAGCTTATGTGTCTTGATCATAGAAATCTTACGAGTCTCTATGCATCATGAGGTGCATGACATGCATAATACATATATAATTATTGAATGCTGAATTAAATGTGATGCAGAACTTAACATGATCATAAACTAAAATGAATGCTATGCTTGCATAACTCACGACAATACGAGGTACATAAAAAGAGGATATCAAGAATTGGCTTTACTAATAATTTATCTAAATTGACATGTGATGATCCTAATTTGTGATCAAATTGCTTACCTCGCTGTGTTGCTTCTTGAACTCACTACGTAGCTTGTCACCTATGCGAAGCATTAAATGTCACTAAATTTGTCTAGAAATACGGGTCCTAATATCCCACTTAATTAAATTCACACTGTAGGAAACAATCAAATAAATATTTTGATTAATACGAAAAATCAATGAATGTTGATATCTTAAATTATTTAAAGACTAACAACATATTTTTCACTTTTGAATTATAATTTAGTAGAATACTAGGGCTATGTTCAATAAGTCGTGAAACCTCATCTCTTAAAATAGGTTTACTTCCTCGTAATTAATATAATTATTCAACTTTACTAGAATTCTAATAAATACTAATGTCATTTAAATATTCTTAACATATTTCTTTATTATAAATTTACAACTTTAATAGCATAAATATATCAAAATCTATTATAATAGACATTAAAGATTCATTTCATACAATAGATTTCAAGTGTTTAAAAATAAAATAAAAGGTTAAACACTTACTTTTTACTATTGGAAACTAATTGTAAAATTAATAATGAATAACACAGTTTAAATCCTTTAATGATTTTCTGTAGGAAAAATAAGCTTTTTGTAAAAAAAAAATTTTATGGCTAAACAAAAGGAAACCAGGCCCAACTTAATAAAATTCCTGTAATAGTCAAATTGAGCCCAAACAAGACTCAAGCTCGTTGCAAAAACATAAGCTAATCTTAAGAATAGCCCAAACTTAAAAACAAAAGCCAATGTGAAGATTACACTAATCCAGACCACTAAAATCTGCGATGTTCACAAAAATAAGGGCAATAAGGTAAAAAATCTCTACCATTTGTAAACACTAGGGTTACTTAATGTACATAAGACCTTTCTGCTTGAGAGCATTAGACATGAAAGAGAGAGTGTTGGCACTGAGAGAGAGAGAGAGAGAGAGAGAGAGNAATAGAAATTATAACCTTGGGGATAAATTAAAACTTAGGCTTAGGTTATACAAGTTCATCCTAATACTTAAACATTGCTCAAGACCTTAATCACGATTAACTAACCCTTAAGCATGCATGACATCTCTTAGTCTTTTTCATCAAGAAACGTTTCAAAAACTGAAATCAAATCATATATTTTCCTTCTTATCCCAATCACAAGATTTTTTAAATGTTCATTACTCAAGCTTAGGTAAAATAAATCAAAACTTCATAGAATAAACTCTAATAAAGTGAAATTGATGCATGTTGATAGTCAACACAAGATATGGATTTATAACCTATCATGGCATGCTTTCTACCTCAAATTTAAACCTTAAAAAGTTATTTCAACACATTAGTGCATCATACAAAATCATATCAAGATATGCCATGGCTAAAATTTCAACCCAACATAATTAATTCTAACAAAACTTCAAATCTAACCCGGTTTTGAACTTAGCATTCTAAACTTTATTTAAACTCAATCAAAATTCATTATCATTGCATAAACTTAAGCTAATATGCTATACTAATACTAAAGAAAGATTAGGGCAATAATACTTACAAAAATCGTGGCCTTTTAAAGCTCCCAACACAACTTCACTCAAGAACGCTCAAGAACCTCACTCGGTTTCACTATATGACTCACTAAGGGAGGGGTTGTGAGTGGTGGAAGTGGCCAGTGGTGGTGATATGAGTGCAACTTCCAGATTTGTGTAATCTTTGTGCAGACGTGTAACACCCCACCTAATTACCTATTAGGATTAACCTTTAATCTCCCTTAGAATGAGCTCGTACTACTATATTATATTTTTGGGCTTTAAAATTTTTTTTAGCATAAGATTTCTTATTATTTTTTTATGAAGGGAGTTAGTTAGATTTGTTTGACCCATTAAATTATGGCACTTAGCGTCATTAGTGGTTAAGCTTAAGGGTTAAGTACGAGTGGTTTAGTAAGCAAGCCCATTAGTGCTACACTTAACACCCTTAAACCCTTAGAATGTTATGGGCTAAGAGTTAGGAGCCTTGAACCAAGCCTTATAAGAGTTTAAGTCTTTGTGGGATTGCCTTAGAAAGATTTGGCCCACGTGTGAGGAAGGCAGAATGCTTTTTGGGCCTAACTTAGTCTTAGCTTTGACCCTTGACCTATTTATGATAAGGCAAGCATTTTAAGCCACATTTTTGTGAATCTTGAGCCTCACATGACCTCTTAAAATCTAGAACCAAGGCCTCCCATCAACCCACACCCAAAGCCCATAAACCATGCAAATCCCTCTCATGGCCTTTTCAAGCTGAACAAGGCCCAAAACCTTGTCTTGCACTTTTACACTTCTATTTGAATTCCACTTACACCATACCATTAATTTTCCTCAAGCCCAAGTAGCACCCCCATTCTTCTTAGGACTCCTAATTGTCCATAATTAAGATTTTAACTTGAGTTAAGGACATTAATCAACTTACCCATGATTAGTACTTTTTAAACCATGTTTTAAGCTTAATTTTTCTTCTTAATCTTTGTAGCCACTTGTTTTATTATTTAGTTGCATCATTCTTAGATCATATTATAACCCTAGATAAATCTCCGCACATGTCATTAAGGGTAATGACATGTCAAAGCCCTAAACCCACACCAATCGGCACACATGTGTACTCTTGTGTGCATTAGATTGAACAGCCCCTAGGCTAAGCTTTTTGTGTCTTTCTCTCAAGGTCATTATTGTCTTTTAGCACCTCAAAATATCCATTTCAATGTAGAATTAGTGGTGGATGAAATCTTTTCCAAGAACCAAACCAAAAACCAAAAAACAACTACACCTTAACACTAGTTGAATGGAAACCGAATGCCTTGCAATTTGGTTTTATTTCTTGCTATCAAATGACCCACACCCTGATGCCACCTCTATCACCATTTAATATCCAAGAGACCCTCAAATTCATTATGGAAAATTGACCAAAATTTTTCCCATAAAAATAAACCACCACCACTTGGCAACATCCTTCCATTCACCTCTTCCCTTTGAGCTGCCACTTCATTATCACTTAGCAGCCAAGCCCCACCTTCCACCACCTAGAAAAGCCTTCCAAGAGTGACTCATGACTTTCATAAATTATCCATGAAGAGAGGACAAGAGGGTGAGTCAAGAAATGATCAAAACTATCCAGAGTTTTAGCCTTGAACCGATGGCTACTATGCTTGATGTCATAAACTATTTTTATTTTTTCCTTCTAATGATGCACCACCTGAAAGCTTATGTGTCTTGATCATAGAAATCTTACGAGTCTCTATGCATCATGAGGTGCATGACATGCATAATACATATATAATTATTGAATGCTGAATTAAATGTGATGCAGAACTTAACATGATCATAAACTAAAATGAATGCTATGCTTGCATAACTCACGACAATACGAGGTACATAAAAAGAGGATATCAAGAATTGGCTTTACTAATAATTTATCTAAATTGACATGTGATGATCCTAATTTGTGATCAAATTGCTTACCTCGCTGTGTTGCTTCTTGAACTCACTACGTAGCTTGTCACCTATGCGAAGCATTAAATGTCACTAAATTTGTCTAGAAATACGGGTCCTAATATCCCACTTAATTAAATTCACACTGTAGGAAACAATCAAATAAATATTTTGATTAATACGAAAAATCAATGAATGTTGATATCTTAAATTATTTAAAGACTAACAACATATTTTTCACTTTTGAATTATAATTTAGTAGAATACTAGGGCTATGTTCAATAAGTCGTGAAACCTCATCTCTTAAAATAGGTTTACTTCCTCGTAATTAATATAATTATTCAACTTTACTAGAATTCTAATAAATACTAATGTCATTTAAATATTCTTAACATATTTCTTTATTATAAATTTACAACTTTAATAGCATAAATATATCAAAATCTATTATAATAGACATTAAAGATTCATTTCATACAATAGATTTCAAGTGTTTAAAAATAAAATAAAAGGTTAAACACTTACTTTTTACTATTGGAAACTAATTGTAAAATTAATAATGAATAACACAGTTTAAATCCTTTAATGATTTTCTGTAGGAAAAATAAGCTTTTTGTAAAAAAAAAATTTTATGGCTAAACAAAAGGAAACCAGGCCCAACTTAATAAAATTCCTGTAATAGTCAAATTGAGCCCAAACAAGACTCAAGCTCGTTGCAAAAACATAAGCTAATCTTAAGAATAGCCCAAACTTAAAAACAAAAGCCAATGTGAAGATTACACTAATCCAGACCACTAAAATCTGCGATGTTCACAAAAATAAGGGCAATAAGGTAAAAAATCTCTACCATTTGTAAACACTAGGGTTACTTAATGTACATAAGACCTTTCTGCTTGAGAGCATTAGACATGAAAGAGAGAGTGTTGGCACTGAGAGAGAGAGAGAGAGAGAGAGAGAGNTAACAACGGTTTCCGTGCTTGTCTGGGTGGTTTTAGCATGCAAGTTGGCATGGGGTGGAAGAGGTGCGACTGGCAGTTGGCTTATGGTGGCTGTCCAAGGCATCAACGTATTCTGGGTGTATTCTAGTGGTGACTAGCGGTAGTTTTCTAGCTGTTTGCAACTACTTCAGTGTGTTGGAGACTCATCAGTTTCTCTTGAATGCGTCAGTGCTCTATTTTGAAGAAGAGAAAACAAGGTCTGAGTTGTGATAAAGTGTCAAAAACTACATGATTAAGTTGCTAAAGTGAATAAATTGTTTAATAAAAAATGAATTAAGCACTTGCCTCATTTGTTTTCAGAAAACATCTAATCTCATCTCATTTTAATTTCATTATTACACTTTCTCAACTTCCAATACAAAATAAAATAAATAATTTAACTTTTTCAAATCCATCTCATCTTATCCCATCTAATCATTACAACTTTCTCAAATTTTAATATAAAATAAAATAAATAATTCAACTTTTTGAAATTTCAAAATAAAAATAATATTACAAAATATATTCTAACAATACTTTATTTAATTTTTAAACGTTAATCTTAACTCATCTCATCTCATTTTCGAAAATAAATGAGACATTATGCAGTAGTTTTTAGTACTTGACTCATTGTTAAATCCTGATTTTTTTGCACTTAAAAGAATTTATAGTGCAACTGTTAGGCCATATCAGAATTAATATCTCAAATTTATCCTTCTCATTGTGAACACTTAATTGAATTGATTGATGTAGGTTATTTTTTAAAATGAAAAGTGCATGGGACCGTATGGACTTGCTACACGCTGGAGTGCACTAGAATTAAAGGCAAACTCAAGCACGTGAGAAGCAAAGGCTGGCAGATGGCCTCACAACAGACTCACGCACGGGGCCTCAACGTTGGCGCAGAGCAGGGGCTGAAGGAGCAAGCACGTATGGGCACAACCAGCCGATCACGATTGTGGCCTCAACGTGCAGATTCACAAAGCAGAGCACGTCATTAACTGGAGAGAGGAGCGAATCGAATGAGGAGCTGAATATAAAAGGAGGATCAGGCATTTCGGCACGTCCATCTTCTTCGGTTTTTTTTAGTTTCCGTTTTCAGACTTTTGGGAAGCATTTTTTTCTTCATTTTCAGCTTTTAGTTTTCTTTCATTTTTCGGCCAGACGCAATTCCATTTCCGTTCGTTTGTATTTCCTTAGACTTTTCTCTTTCATTTTTCTTAGTTCTCACTTCGTTTGGGCGGCAGCTTCATTTTATTTTATTTACTTTCAGTTTTCCATTTGGACTGTTTTCATTTTATTTTTGCTAAATTCTGGTTTTACAGTAGCTTCGCATTCTATATTTTTTTTCTTGCTTTTATTTCCGTTTCTCCTGGGCGGCGTCAGTTTCGTAGTGTTTTTCTTAGATTCAGTTTTTCTTCCTGGATGAACGCCTCTTCGTTCTTCTTCGTTTATTTTTGGCTTTCGGTTCATTTTTTATCTTTTGTTATCAGATTTTGTGATGGCTTTATTTAGATTAATTTTTGTTGTTAGAAATATTATGTGTAGCTAATTTATGAAGCTTGAGTTGTGGAATAAGACTTGATTTGTTTTGAGTTCTAGTTTAATGTAATACTTTGTTAGATAAATGTTGATTTCACTATGTTACTAGTCGGATTCGAATTGAAAATAGATTGCAACTCTTACTCTTGATTTGTTGTTGACGTAAGGCACAACAAACGCTTAAAAATTATCAAGGCTTCTCTCAATTGATTGTTAATGTGTGTTTGGCTAGTAAAGTAGTGAATCCCTTAGGAAAATATTGCAAACCTTGAGCATAACTTTTATTTATCTTCCATTTTTCAATGCCTTGACTGGATTGTTAATCGAGAAAACTATCTAGGAGCCGAAACAAAGAGAGTTCCATATCCAACCCAAGTGTTTGTTAATTTGCCTCTTTGATTAGAAACTTTAATTTTATCTTTTGCAGTCAATACATTTTTTTATAACAAAATCTCACAAATGCTTTGATAATTCTTTGTTCCTGTGGAATACGATCCTGGACTTATTCTTGATACAACTTGACACTTCTACACTTAGAAGCACATTTGAGATCACGTCATTGGTGTTCAACGACTCGCAATGGTTGTCGTTTTTTAATCATATTTCAGTTTGGAGCAGTAGAGAGATGTGAAGGCTCTCGCAGTGGCTTTCCATGGGAAGGGAAGGAGTCACAATGGTTTTAGGTGATGCAGGGCGGAGCTAGCTTCTTCACTTGGTGGTCTTCCATTCGTTTCATCCGTGGTTCAGTGCGATTTGAGAGACGGTTGTGTAATGGGGACGTGGGCAGTGCGTGGTGGAGCTCATTTCGAATAGACGTTGTCTTGCGGCTTGGGTTGGAGTGGATGAGGAATACTGCGGAAGAAAAATATATATAAATGAGTTTTCAGTAGATCGGGTACAAGATGAGAAATCTTCGAGATTAAAAATTTACCCTAGTGGCCGAGATGGCTGGGACGTGGGGTAGAGCTTGTTGTTTTCTTGCTAAGGGAGGACGTGAGGATAATGGCTGTGGTTTTGGGAGGACTTTTAGGGGAGAAGGAGAGTTTTAAAGAAATTGCTCATTTTGATTCCATTCGTTACATAATGTGCAACATTTGAGAGGAGAGGGGGAACGCGGAAGTTCAACTATTTTCACTATACTCATCCTATTAGAAGAGTAATAATAATAATTCAAATTAAAATTTTGTATTAAGGGCATCGAAATTTGATAAAATGACAGTAGTGTAATAATAATAATAATAGAGTTTTATAATAATATAAAAGTACATAAAATTTATTTTATGGCCTAATTTTATCATCAGGTTATTACGAACTCCCCTCCTTATAAAAATTTCATCATCAAAATTTGTTAGTACTACAAGCAACCAACATACTTATTGTTACATCCTTTTCGTGTTTCTATTTTAAATCCTTGATCATTTAGTCGAGCCTAACATTTCAAGATTTTAGATCTCAATTATTCATTCCTAAACCTTGCATATTTTCCTAATCCTTTTACACGTACACTTTCGCGCACTTACTACCAACCATCACACACTTCGGAAATACAATACGCTCAAGAAATGGCAAAGGAAAGTGGTCATTTCTTGTGGCTGCATTGAGTTTTCTATAATCTATGCACATTCTCCAGCTTGTGGTCACTCTTGTGGGAACTAACTCATTTTTCTTATTTTTTATTACGGTTAGTCCAGTTTTCTTTGGTACTACTTGGATAAGACTAACCCACATACTATCCGAGATAGGGTAAATAATACCCATATCTAGCAATTTTAGCACCTCACTTTTTACTACCTCCTTCATTGTGGGGTTCAATCTCCTTTGCATCTCCCTAGAAGGTTTTGCATCCTCTTCCAAATAAATTTTATGGGTGCACACTAAAGGGTTTATACCTTTTATATCAGCTAATGTCCACCCAATGGCCTTTTTATGTTTTTTTAGAACTCCCAACAACTTTCCTTCTTGTTCACTAGTTAAATGGGAAGAGATTAGCATTGGGAAGGTGCTGTGAGGTCCCAAAAAGGCATACTTCAATTCTGATGGCAGGGGCTTGAGATCCAAGGTTGGTTTCTGCTCCTCTGAAGTCTTCAGTGTTGCTGTCAATGGAGGGAGTTGTTCAAATTTGAGCTTCCACTGCAACTCTACCTAGTCCCTACAAGTAAAGCAGAGGTAGTTCATTAGAAATGTCCATTGGCTCGAATTCTTCTTCTAAATCAAGTGTTGAATCAACGGTTTGGTAAGATAGTGGCAAAGGTTATGAATGGATGCTTTCCAATAGGTTTACTTCCTATACTTCTTCTACTTCTTAGGGCTGCTTGTACAAGTTAAAAATATTTAGCTCCAATGTCATATTTCCAAAACTTAACTTTAGGACACCACTTCTACAATTTATCAAAGCATTTGAAGTAGCAAGAAATGATCATCCTAAAATTTCAGGTGCTTGAAATATAGAGTTGGATGAGAGTTGTACGTCAAGAACAACAAAATTCACTAGGTAGTAGAACTTATCAACTTGAACTAAAACATCTTCCACTACCCCCTAGGTATTTTGATTGATATGTTAGCTTGTTGTAGGGTAATCGAGGTAGGTTTCAACTCACCTAGGCCAAACTTTTCATAATCAGTATAAGGCAACTAGTTCACACTAGACTCTAAATCTAGCAATGCATGACGAATTTTTGGGTTTCCAATTATGCAAGCAGTAGTGGGTGAACCTGGGTCCTTATATTTGGGCGAGGTGTTGCTTTGTATGATTACACTGACTTGCTCAGTGAGAAAGACATTCTTTTTCACACTTAGTTTCCTTTTAATAGTGCATAATTCCTTTAAAAGTTTTGCATGTGTGGGAATTTGCTTAATGGCATCTAATAGAGGTATGCTAATCCTTACTTGCTTAAAAATCTCTAAGATCATAGCATAATTCTTATCTTTGTGCAAAGAAGCTAACCTTGTAGGAAAAGGTGCAGGTGCTGGACAGTAACTTTTTCCATCTTCAATTTTAGGTGGGTTAGAACTCTTACCAGCGTTGTCTAACCTTGGAGTGGGAGTTTCTAGTACTCACCACTCCTTAATGTGGTGACAGCTTTTATTGATTTAATGCTTGAACCTTCAGCTACATCAGAAACTTGCTGGACTTGGCCTTGTGGATTTGGTTGTGGCCGTGCAGGGAATTTCCCTTTCTCTTGGATACTCAAGGTTGTGGTAAGTCTTGTAAGGGACCCTCTGATGTCATTTATGGCCTGCGAGTTCTGGTTATTAATTGTGGCTTGTCCTTGCATGAACTGCTGGAAGTTTGCTGCCAACTGTTGGCAATGTCTTCAAGATTTTTCCCCTTTGCCAAAGGTGCTTGTGCAGGGTATTGAGAAGGCCTTGGTGCTGATGGACTTGCATTGGCTGCATACTGAGAAGGTCCAGGTGCATTGGTGTAGAGTGAGCTGCTTGGTCATTTCTCCNAGAGGACTTTTAGGGGAGAAGGAGAGTTTTAAAGAAATTGCTCATTTTGATTCCATTCGTTACATAATGTGCAACATTTGAGAGGAGAGGGGGAACGCGGAAGTTCAACTATTTTCACTATACTCATCCTATTAGAAGAGTAATAATAATAATTCAAATTAAAATTTTGTATTAAGGGCATCGAAATTTGATAAAATGACAGTAGTGTAATAATAATAATAATAGAGTTTTATAATAATATAAAAGTACATAAAATTTATTTTATGGCCTAATTTTATCATCAGGTTATTACGAACTCCCCTCCTTATAAAAATTTCATCATCAAAATTTGTTAGTACTACAAGCAACCAACATACTTATTGTTACATCCTTTTCGTGTTTCTATTTTAAATCCTTGATCATTTAGTCGAGCCTAACATTTCAAGATTTTAGATCTCAATTATTCATTCCTAAACCTTGCATATTTTCCTAATCCTTTTACACGTACACTTTCGCGCACTTACTACCAACCATCACACACTTCGGAAATACAATACGCTCAAGAAATGGCAAAGGAAAGTGGTCATTTCTTGTGGCTGCATTGAGTTTTCTATAATCTATGCACATTCTCTAGCTTGTGGTCACTCTTGTGGGAACTAACTCATTTTTCTTATTTTTTATTACGGTTAGTCCAGTTTTCTTTGGTACTACTTGGATAAGACTAACCCACATACTAT
>QEOT01005810.1:35700-52075 GCA_003123785.1 Pterocarya stenoptera
AAGAAATCAGGCGAGGCAAGATACCTGTTAATCGAGTGACAATAATCTTGGAGCAAATTTTATAAAACATAGAGTAGAGACTAATGGGTTGAAACTTATCAAAACCTGTAGGCGACTTCATCTTTGGTATTAGAACCAAATATGAGGCAGTGAAAAATTTGGGAAGGTGCTTGGATGTAAAGAATTCCAATACTGCATTCCACACATAAACTTTAAACACCTCCCAACAGTTTTTATAGAAACCCGAACCAAACCCATCAGGACTCGGAGTTTTCTGAGTCAGAATGGAAGACAAAGCCTCAAACACTTCCTCTAGAGTAGGCAGATGAAGAAGTGAGACATTTTCCTCCTTTGAAATGGTAGATGAAGAAGTGAGACATTTTCCTCCTCTGAAATGACAGGAGCAATGAGCTCGTCCAATCTAGGCTGCTCTACCGATGGCTCCCCTTGAAGAAAAGAATGGAAAAATTCTACTGCCCCTTGGTGAATGCTTTCCGAAGTCTCATAAATCACCCCATTCAATAGTATTTCCAGCACCCTTTTCCTTCTCTTGTTAGCAAGGCAAGCATGAAAAAACTCTGAGTTTCAATCGCCATCCATCTGCCATTTTAACTTGGCCATTTGAGCCAATCTCATCTCTTCCCGATGCCTCCAACCTGCCAGATTCGAGATTGCTTCATGAAGTTCCCTTTCCAAATTTTCCTCCCAATTCAATTGAAGTTGTTGTTCAATCGCCTCAACCTATTTTTCAAGAGCATCTATACGACCCAAAGTATGGCCAAAGACCCTCTTATTCCATTCCCGAAGCGTCACCTTTGTCTACTTTAATTTCCTGGTCAAAATCTGAAGAGCAGACCCTTCCACCCATAAATCCCAAGTTGACCGAACACATTCCAAGAAACCATGATGATCCACCAACATCTATTGGAATCGAAATGGAGCCAGACCATAAGAGAAATGATCTTTCTTGAACTCAATGAACATGGGGGCATGATCTGAAGTAGAACGCGACAAACAGGAACAAATAGCATTAGGAAACAAAGTAAGGAATGAACTATCCATTATGGCACGATCAAGCTGTGCCCAAGAGCGGGCAAGCCCCGATTGCCCATTACACCAGGTAAAACCACTCCCTTTCATAGACATTTCCATAAGACCCCCTTGATGAATCGAATCATTAAAATCTTCAATAGGGATACTAGGCCGAGGCCTTCCTTTTCTCCTTTTTGAGTCATTCTGGATAATATTAAAATCACCCACAAAGACAAAAGGGTCTGAACCCAAATTATTAATATTGAGATCTTCACACAGGTATCGCCTCTCCGCCCAGGTACAGTTGGCATAAATCACAGTAAGCAAAAACTTCGCAGCTCCTTCACCTACTAGAACTGAAATAAATTACATTCCCATCTGAACAACTTGCACCTCATAATTACTACTCCAGAAAATCCAAATTTTGCCCTCTTCAACCTCATTAGAAATAACATTATCAAAATTCAGATATCTTGCCAATTTACGAGCACCTTCTAAATTTTGAAAATATTCTAAAAGAGCAACAATTTTCGGTTTCAAGCTGCCAATCAACTTCTTTAATCTACTTTTAGAGGTCCCAACCCCTCTAATATTCCATACAAAGATGGAATCAATCATTGAGTAGGATTAGAGATTCAGGCATGAGCCCGAGAAGAACTTCGCATTTTAACAAACAACTTTTTCTTACCTTCATTGGCCTTAGACTCTGTAAGATATTCTTTGTCCCGTGAGAATACCTCTGATTGAATTTCTAGTTCTGGTTCTGAGACAATATTATCCACCACAAGTATTTCTTCATCTATTTCCTCTTCCGAATCCTCTTCCACCAGTGGTTGACTTTGCACTACCATCGGTTCCTACACTAACAACGGAACCACCCTCGCAATCGGAACCTCAAGAGTTGCAACATTCTGATGGGCATCCGTTGAATACTCCACCCGATACATACCCATATCATTCCCAGCACAATATGGGCCATCATCTGTTAACACCATTTCCTTTGCACCCTCTGTTTCATTAGGTGGCATCAAGTTACTGTTGGGCTCAGGCTGTACTACTAATGACTCCATCAATAGCACTGATTGGTCTTCTTTCTCAGGTACAAGTATATTACCCATTGGCTCAAACGGAGGATTTAATACAGTCACCAATTCCTCCACAGCACTCTCTGTTTCCATACCAGTCATCATAGTATTTTGCACAACAACAACAGGCGGAGGGTTTTTGGCATTATCAAATGAGCTTGGCTCTGCCCCTGGTTCTGCTACAGGTTTCTCGATCTCATGATGGTCTTTCCTTCCTACCCGAACATTCCCATTCTTCCCAGATTTTCCAGGTCTACATGTCCGCAAATTATGACCCTGCATTTTACACGTTGAGCAATATGCAGGGAGTGTTTCATAAACAAGTTCTTATTTTCAACTAGAAGGCAACCCTAGATCCCTAATCTTGAAATGAGTCAGGGGTGGTTTTGTAGCATCAACTTCCACACATAATCTTGCTCCATCCGTTCTTGTAGCGTAATGAGTCGGATTATCACGATGAATGAAAGTCCCAATGGGCACCATAAGGATATTCAGGAAAGCTTCATGATAAAAATTAGGAGGGAGTCCTGGCAAAGAAATCCATAGCAGAACCCTCGAAGGCTCTTCATCCTCATTAAATTCTGGAGTCCATCAAAAAGCACAATAAAAAATTTCATTGATCTCACAAACATCCTGCAACAAGGCTTTAGTGAAATTGGCTTCATTAGCCATATGTACAAAAAACATTTCGAGGACGCCGCATAAAAGAAACTACCGGAATGGCCAAGCCCCCAGCTACTGTGAATGAACCCATGCACGGCGTCTAGAGCAGGGCGTTGCCTTAAGCACAACAGAGTAGCGGAATGGCTCAGCTGAACGTGCGATCTCCTTTTTGGTAAACTGGAAATAGACCTCTCCTTCAACCATCTTCGGAAGCTTGGGCACTAGCATCATCTCAGGTATGGGCTGAGGGACGGCAGCCACCAGGTTGGCAAAGGAAGGGCGACCGTTGCCTCCATCTGCGATTGCCATGCAGCCTTACGTGAAGGCCAAACCATGCGACAAAAAAAAAAAAAAACCCTATTCCATAGAGAGAAAAAGGGTAGAAATGGAAACTTCACAACATAAACCGCATATAATTACCTCTCCCACTCACCTTCTTGCCAAAGTTAAATGGTAGAGCAATTCTCCTACTACACTCCACTCGCCAAGGTCACGATGTCGAGCAACTCTCCCGCTACACCTTCTCGCCAATGTTACGCGGTCGAGGAACTCCCCTACCACTCGCCAGACCACAAGACTGAATTTCAGACAAGTTAATTCTGTCTTTACTTTTGGTTTCTTTGTTCTTGTTTAACTTAACTCCACATGACTAAGAGTAGAATTAGTTACATTCACACTCCATAAATCAATTAGAGTCATCCTTAGGAACAAAACAAAGGTAAAAAATCTTCGGTTGCAAACATTCATCTTACTTAAAATAAGTCGTGGTTCAAAATATACAATTACTAAGGGGTAGTTGCTCGAAATTTAACAAAATAAGAATTGCTAAATTAAAACATCAAGGGAGATGAGGAGGGGGGAAGGCATCTGGCATAATATCTTGCTCGATAGAATCAAAGTAATGGTAGGCGGCAGGACTAGCTCTTTTCTCTCTCCACTTGAAGTTACGAAGATTGTGCAAGTAGAAGCTCCCACAATTGCTTAATCCCGAGCTTGAAACCAGGGCCAAAACCACGATCTCGGATTTCGCGGGCAGAGTTAATTTGAGGAATAAGGCGATTAATCTGCTCCTGCGAGTGGCCTAGCTCCTGATTCAGCATGGATACTTTCGATTCAGAGGCAGCCAAATTGGTCTTGCAAGGCTCCCAGCTGGATATTAGTTTCTCGACATTCTTCCTCAAAGCCAGCCATGCACGTAATAGTCAACTTTCGCCACCCACAATTCCTCTGCTTCTTTTTCCACGTCACTTAGGCCGGCGTCTAGGCTGTCTCGTTCAGCCTCCCTATCGGCAACGTTAGCCTTGTGCAGCGCAACTTCTCCCAATGCGCTCCCCAATTAGGACAGGAGAGAGGCAATCTGATCTCGAAAGGCAGCATCAGTTCAGGAAAGCTCCCTAGCTCCACCTAGGTAAAGACAATAGCCTCGTGGGTTTACCAATGAATGAGCGCATGGAGTCATTTTCCTCCTCAAGCTCCATACTGTCTTCCACTAGAACAGTAGCCAAGTTGTCAACTCCCTGCAAAAACCTACTTAGGACAAATAAAATATCAGGCTAGTGAAAAGTTAAACTAAAAGGAGAATGAGGCTCACTGCAAAAGTATGCTGCGTAAGTTGAAGACAGTGGAGCGGAATGCCTCTTCGCGGCATGATCTGAAGGCTTGAGAAGAGTTGTCAGGCCAAGAAAAGGAAGCACCGCACCGAGCACTTGGAATCTGAAAGGAGACCCCAGTAGTATCCTCCGGGGTCGACAGCTCATGAGTAGTGGGAGACAACGGATCACTAGTCGCCTGAACTGACGCCCCAGTTATTTGGTCGAGTTGGAGAGTGGCGACACCCTCTTGCAATGGAAACCTGCTGGGAGGGCCAATTTGATAATCGCTGACAAGAAAAGTTGGAGCAGGTTCCCCACTCCCTCTCGGGGAAGTGCTGAGGGGCGAGGATGGAATCGACACCCTGCTCTCGCTAGCGAAAGATAGTTTTGGGAAGACAAAGCGCAACTTAGGAGTGTCCCCACTCGAAGTTGTCGAGGTAGCAGAAGACAGCTCACCAATATCTCCAAGATGAAACGAATCTTCAAACTCATCTCATAAGGAAGGAAGGTCACCCACGGGAGGTGCATTGAGAAAGTCTGGGTTCAGAACAGAGATAAGATCCTCGTCCTCCTGAGGAGGGGAATCTTCGAGATTGATTGCTCGCCCATGTTATCATCAAATGAATTGGACCGGGGTACTGGAGGGTCCTCGACCCTTCCCCTTTGCTCGCTAGAGGGGGAGGTGGAACACCTTTGGAAGAGCTTGACGAATCTGACAACTTCACCACGAGGCGAGCTTTTTTTTTTTTCCCCCGCCTCCATAAGTGGTCTCCTTTTTAAGTTTCCAGTCGACGAGGGGGCACCAAGAATTTCGCGAACAAGCACATGGGCTCGGTTGGGTACCATCAAGAATCTATCAATATTGGTAGGTGTCAAGAGGGCGTCAGACCAAGTGGACCNATGTTATCATCAAATGAATTGGACCGGGGTACTGGAGGGTCCTCGACCCTTCCCCTTTGCTCGCTAGAGGGGGAGGTGGAACACCTTTGGAAGAGCTTGACGAATCCGACAACTTCACCACGAGGCGAGCTTTTTTTTTTTTCCCCCGCCTCCATAAGTGGTCTCCTTTTTAAGTTTCCAGTCGACGAGGGGGCACCAAGAATTTCGCGAACAAGCACATGGGCTTGGTTGGGTACCATCAAGAATCTATCAATATTGGTAGGTGTCAAGAGGGCGTCAGACCAAGTGGACTTAAGGTTAGCCATTGCCTAAGATTGAACCAAACGGATGCATGCTTCCTCTCGGGGAGACAACAAAACCTTAAGGTCACGTTCATCGGGAACGGGTGACCAAGACGCTCGAATGGGGAATTCTCGATGTGAGGCTTCATCCGCCAAAAATACCCGCTCCCTTCCCGAAACAAAGAAAAATTTCTTTGACTTGTCCTTGGTGTGGGAATATTTACTCTCAAGCTACACCAGTTTCTACAAGATCTAAGGCTACACAAATTCCTATCTAAACGCCTAAACCCATGAAGGGAGAAGAATGCCAGAGCGGTAAGGTCGGGATAATCATCACCAGTGGGCTCCAAGACTCGCCGCCATAGAACGCAGTAGGCTATCAAAATACGCCATGCATTAGGCACAAATTGGGCCAGCGCAAGACCTAAGACATCACGAATAGGCCTCCCGAAGGGTAGACGGAGCCCCATTGAAAACATAGCTAGATAAAGGACAACAGAGATGGCCATACCTCTAATGTCAATGGCTCCCTACCGTTGGCCAGGTAGAGACAGCCCCACCAAATTGGGGATATTGAAATGATCCTTTGCACCGTCCTGTTCGCGACATGAGAGGTTGAAAACCCAGCGATGGCCCTCGAAAATGGAATGGGAAACGTCTCCTTAGCACTAGGGTTAGTCGCATCACCTTTGCACTGGGTAGAAGGCTTGCTGGGTTTCGAAGAACCACTACCTCGGGAGGGGCCTACGCCTTGGTCCTTGCCGAAAGCCATGGAAATGCTAAGAACAAAGGAAAGTAATGCAAGAAAAAGGAGGAGAAAGCTGGAAGGCACGAAGGGTTTTGGATGCAAGAGAACATGAAGCTTGCACAAGAAGACAGAGAGCGAGGGAAAAGAAAAACAAACAGAACAGAACAATAAATACTGGCGACAATTGATAAAGGGGAATGTGTATTGGCTTCTGATAGACATCCTAGGGAAATAATGAAGCAGAACCCCAAACGTCGCCCTAAAAATGAATTGAACGTGGTAGGGACTTAAGGGGCAACCATAGGGGGCTTCGGCCCAACTTGCAAGGCCAAACACCTCGTGCTTTAAAAAGCCCCATCGCATGGCACATGATGAAGCTTCGCGAGGTAACTGGAAGGGCTTTAATACCACCATAAGGGCTCGCGGGGTGCCACTGTAGGCCTGGGGCATGAGGGCCCAACAAGTCACTCAAGGCCTAAACACCCCCTCTGACCCAATAGGGCTCAAGTCAATTCGTTAAAGGGAACGCCCGCCCATTTATACCGGGACCGTTAGGATATTCACTCATTTAAAATAAGTGGATAGCCCGAAGGAACCGGGATTCAAATTTCAAATAGTGGGTAAGGCAGTTAGTCTAGGTGATCTTAAGAAGACAAGCCCTCTCTCGAAACATTGGCTCTAAGACTACTCATATCATTACTGACTTAGGCATCAAAGGGGCCCTCTTCAACCGCCCAAGCCTTCTTACTCTTTGGTTGCAGGAGATCGGGAGTGCGTAGCAGTGAAACACGTCCTCAACAATTTTATTATAAGAAATTGAAAATTTTTAAAACTGACTGAAAACAAAACTTATCTTAGTTCCATCTATCTCGTAAGTTTACCTGCGTTTCAAGTTTAGGGTGCATGTTCTTAGGTTCTTATAGTTGAGTTATTTCATTTTGAGTTTCTTCCGATTCTAAGCTTTATTTGAAGTGCCTTAGTCCATTAATTAAAAACAAGTAAAGAATTATTTACAAACTACTGAATGAAGAAGTTTCTAGGTTCTCAAATAGCCCAATTTATCATTAAAGTCATCTTGTTACCATATTTATTATGGAAAATGATAGATGCGCACATGAATACGGCCTTGATTCTGGGTCTTATCAGGAAGGATCAATAAATAGAGCTCCATCTTTTAATGTATTGGATAGATCTTCTACATAGGGTCCTCTAGGAAATAGAGGTGATGATGAAACTTGCAACATGCCATCCTGTATTCTCTGCTCACCTGAAGTGTGAGAATCGCCTCTCGTGGTGTTTTGAAAACATCATTGTTTTTAAATTTGGAATAATCTCTATAGCCCCCACCAGACACGTGCTTTATATGCAACCTCTTACTAGTTCTTTATAAAAGTGTGTAAGATGTGACTTTTTGAAAAAGATGCGACTCCCGTCCATGTGAGAGAGTACTGTGACTAACTTTACGTAAAATTGTAGCAGCGGAAGTGTGAAACATGGGCTGGAGAATTTGTCGGTGTCCAAATAAAAATGAAATTGTCGGTCGTCTATATATATAATTTTGTTTCTGTTAGGTGTGTGGCTAGAAGAAGATAGGAGGACATCTCATCACGTGCATATATTGCAGAAATGCCTTCATCCAGAAGACAAAACAAAACAACGGAAAGACAAAATAGAACACATAAGGGATCGAACTCGATCGCTTGTTTCCAATCTATTACGTACTTGTCGTATTTGCTAGGTAAATTTCCTAACGCGGCATGGACACATGCGTTTCCCGACGGAATAGACAAGTAAGGAACTCTTTGGCATTGTTGTCTGTGTGTTTACAAAACTAAGAAGCTTGTAGAGAGAGAGTACTGCTGATGCTGGTAAGTACTGCAGATTGAGAAATGTATGTATGTAAAATTAGCTTTGTTCATTGTGAGGGAGGCCGTTCTTAGGGCCGGGCCAAACCACACGGTCCCAGCTCACGAGGCATCGATGGGTTTAAAGGTAGCCCGACAGTAGGAAATTGGCATGAAATGATAGGATGGGCCGGGCCGCGAAGGGCAAGGCCGGGCCGTGAAGGGCAAGGTCGGCCCTGGAAGCCTAGAGAGGAGCAGCTAAGTCAGACGTGCAGAACGTGGATCCCTGAATCAGAAGGCCTAACACCGTTATTGGCCGACAATCCGCATACACAGTGTCAGGGACAACCCTGGTCCCTGGACATCCCTGGACATTGACGGTTGGACAGACCTGGAAGGTGGGCGCGCCAAGCTGAGACCACGTCGCATTTATCCATTTGGATTTAGAGTTGAGTTGGGATGGTTTTAGATGAGTTGAATAAAATATTGTTAGAATATTATTTTTAATATTATTATTATTTTGGGATTTGAAAAAGTTAAATTGTTTATAATATTTTGTGTGGAAATTTGGAAAGGTTTTAATAATGAGATGAGATGAGTTGATGTGAGTTCTGAATCCAAAATAAATGAAGGTCAGGGTCAGACACACAACGGCGTGAACCCTAGACAGTTAGCAGTTGCCACGATCAGGCATGGATGACCTATTGCATGGTAGAACGTGGGGAGTAGGCATGACCTGAGTATGGAGCAACATTGCCACTATCGACTTGCCAGGGACCACTCTGACCAGGTATATATATCCCCCCTCGGTGGGGCAGAAAACTCTCTAAGCACTTTCATTTGAGCTCCATTAAATCATAGACTGAATACCCAAGCTGACTTACGAATCGGAGGTGTTTCTCACCACCCCGAGCCCTCATTTCCCAATATTCATAGGAACAGATCGACAAATCATGGAGTTGCATAGGCTATGAAACATGACATCAACAATGGCGCCATTTGTGGGATATGTCCTATAGAAGCATGTCCTTCTCATGCCAGCAACTACGCATTCCCAGACTTCATGAAGAGAAAAATATTAGTTTAGAACGATGGAAACAAGACTCATCAAAATGGGAGACACGATAAAGAAGCTGATGGAGGAGGTGGGAGCCCTCTTGCAAGAAAACGCTGTATTACGAAGCACCAATGAAGAACTGGAGGGAGGAGCAGAACCTTGCCACAACAAGCATGCCCCAAAGATCACTATGGCCGAAGAAGAGAGTCGTAGGGTGCACCTTGAGCTTGGGGAGCTCAAGGACAAGTACCCAAAAATGGCCAAGCGAATGGGCACATCATCCTCTGTAGACTAGTTGCTCACTAGCACGAATCTACCACACAAAGTGGAAGTCATGGTTGTCCTACTCCCAACCAAGTTCAAGGTCCCCCAGATGGAAGCGTATGACGAGTCCAAGGACTTGCTGGAACACTTGGAGACGTTCAAAACCCACATGACCCTTCACGGTTTCCCGTGAGAGTTTGCGTGCCGAACCTTGCCTTGACGCTAAAGGGGGTAGCGAGAGCCTGGTTCGGATCCCTACCACCGGGGTCCGTTGACAGCTTTAGTGAGTTGGACTATCTCTTTCTAACGTATTTTAAGGCAAGCCGAAAGAGGAGGCGCCTGACCTCCTACCTCCTAATGGTAAAACAACGTGACGACGGGATCCTGAAATCATACCTCTCTTGATTCAATCGAGAGTGCATGACCACGAATGACCAAGATGAAAGGATCACCCTAGTTGCCCTGCTGGGGGGGGGGGATCTAGCCGCGGAATCCTTTCATGACCGAAATAGCACAAAAGACCCCCATGACGCTGAGAAAGTTCATGGACCGAGCTAACGGCTTTATCAATGGCAAGGACACCCTCCACTCTTTGACTGCCCTGAAAAATTCAGCTAGAATAGGCAAATAAGAAAGTCGTGGGGCAGAATAGCAGAGCGAACCGCAAAGGGAATAAAAAGGGCCTGTAGGAAGTCAAGTGAAGGAATGAAGCACCGGCTCGGGCGCCTGGTGGACCACGAACACATACGAGTATGGTTGTGGAAGGTGAACCACGCACACATACGATCGCAGGGGGATATGCGGGAGGAGGGTCCACGCTTGTAGAGCTCGGTACGAGGAAGTGTTCACGACGTGGAGGGCCACCACCGCCGCTACAGGAGACACACGGGGTGAGCCATCATAACATTCAGCGAGAAAGACAAAGAGAGCATCATCCACCCCCATGACGATACCTTGGTAGTTACCATGCAAGTCGCCAACTTCACGACACAGAGAGTCTTGATTGACAACGGCAGCTTGGCAAACATCTTATTCTGTAGGCTTTTGTTAGGATGGGAATCAGCCCTAACTGACTGCACCTAGCCCTAATGCAACTCAAGGGTTTCGCAGGAAACATCGTCCAGCCAATGGAAGCTATTACCCTATCTGTCTTAGCTTAGAAGGCCCCCTAGAACATCAATCATGATGGCCGATTTCCTAGTGGTGAAGGACCCTTCCTCGTACAACATGATATTGGGTCACCTGACCTTGAAAAATCTAAAGGCAGTGACATCCACATACCACCTAAAGATGAAGTTCCCTACAAACTCAGGGGTCGGCATGAGGGAAAGGAAGTTAGGAAGGTTGAAGAAGCCGGGGAGACTTTCGGACTGCCCCCACAGCCGACTTTGGCCAAATGGGACGAGGAGGTCCCATACAAGCTGTCACTATGACAAGCAGAGTCCAATGAGCCCTTGGAGCTAGATTCCATGGATGACTAGAGGCCTGAGCGCATTGTATGGGTTAGGACCAAAATGGCCCCGAGTTGAGGCAGGCCGTGAAGCAACTCCTTATTAAGCATCAGGATATTCGCATGGAGTCACGAAGAAATGTCCGGGATCGATAACAAAATCATCAAGCATCACCTTTGTGTGGACCCCACGGCTAGGAAAATAAAACAAAAACATTGGAGCCTTAGCGCATAAAAGTACATGGCCATAGCTGAAGAAGTGGACCATCTCCTCACTGCGGGATTTATCAAGGAGACCCACTATCCTGAGTGGTTGTTCAACGTAGTACTAGTAAAAAATGCGAATGAAAAGTGGAGAATGTGTCTACTTCACCGACCTGAACAAGGCTTGCCCAAATGATAGCTTTCCCTTGCTTCCTATTGATTTGATAGTCGACTCGACGATGGGCCACCCACTGCTCGACTTCATGGATGCGTACTCAGGCTACAACTAGATCCGAATGAGCCTTGATAAGGAAGAGAAGACGGCTTTCATCACTGACCGAGGACTCTACTGTGTGACGACCAAGATTTTTGCTAAGCTTTTTATGCATTTTATTAAATATTGTTAATTTGGGCTAAGAGAGAGGTGGAGTAACCCAATTAGAAATTTGGTTTGATACTAGGCACTAAGGCCTTGAGAAAGGCCCAAGCCCATGAGTGTTTCGGCCTCTATAAGGGAATTAGGGTTTTGAAGCCCAATAGAACTAGGGCACATGCCCAACCCCAATTCTTGGACACCACATGTCATCCAATGGAGTCTATAGCTAGGACTTAATGAATCTGGACTAAATTGAGGGAAGAGAGGGGAGAGAGTTTAGGGTTTGGCCTTGCAGGCCTACCAAAGAGGATCACCCACTTTCTTGCCATGTTTCATGCATGCAAGAAAGCTTGCTTGTAAGAAGAAGTATTGTGACACTTGTCACTAATAGAGGGACGTTTCTAGAAGGGAAATGACAAGGCTCTGGAAAGTTGATGCTTGAGGGAAGCCCAAAGGGCATGCACAACAACCATAGAGAAAAGGTGTTTGCTTTTTGCCATGTGTCATGCATGCAAAAAGGGAAATAGAGGATGTCTTGTCTTTGGAAGGGGCGAAATCTACATAGAAGAAGGAGAGCCACACGCCTATGGAGCTTCTTGATAAAGTGTTATTTTTATATGATTTTATCGTTCTTTTATTTATGAAAAGTGTCACATTTTCTTTAATTCTATTGATTTTATTTTATTTCTATATATTTTCTTTATTTTCTTGGATTTGAAGGAATGAGAAGATTTAGTGCAAAAGGAGAGCATTTTGGTACAAAAAAAAAGACTATGGAGCCAGACTGACGAGAGGCGACAAGATCTCAAAAGGCAAGAAGACTTACCCCTTAGTAGGCGAATAGTCTTTCCTCTCGGTAGGCGAGAAGACCCAACCGCGACCAGACTAAATAGCCAACTTAAGCAACCAACCTAAACGACATCATGGGTAACAACTAGAAAAGTCGAGCAGCTTTACTGCTCAGTAGGTTGGCAAGAGGGTTCTATCATCCTGGTTGGGACTCTTTCCTCTCCGTAGATGAGGTGACCAGTTATATTCAGCGTACATTGCATCTACCCGGTGGGACCTTCCGAGTTCCGCAATCAATCTGCTGACCACCAAATCCTCCCGAACTTCGTAAATCAAGCCGTTTATTACTAAATCTTCCATTTTAGATAATTTCGTTATTCTTGTGATAATTTCTTTTATGTTAACATTTATCTTTAGAAACTATTTTCCAGATCTTTAGGCTAGATTGTAGCTGTATTTATCTTTTTTCTGGATTTGAATTTTCTATTTAATCTCGTGTTGTGGGATGAATAGAGAGAGATGAGAGTTTGAGTTTTAGAGCCCAATAATCCAGAGATTATTCTTTAAGTTTCTTTCGAGAAGGCAGATTTGGAGAGCAGATGCGAGAGCTGCATGCTTCATCAACCGACTCCAACGAAAAACACTAGTTTTATTCTTTTTCTTTTCAATTTTATTATGTACTAATTTTATTTTCTAGAGCTTTGATGTAGCCTAGCATTGAACACACAATTTATATTCTAAGTTATCATATTTTCAATATTTCCATGATTGAGTGTTTATTCCTTGTTCTTAATACTTGTAATTTTCTAGCTAATTATTGTTCAATCTATTGAATCGCAATGAGACCGAGATGTGATTTGTGATTAAATCTCTAAGATTAAGCACCATTAGTTGAGCGAAAGTAGAGATACTATACTGCGATTAGTGTGATTTTCAAGAAAAATTCAAAGGACTTAATGAGTCTCCAATTAGTTAAATTCACACAGAGATATGGAGTTATTAATTGGCGATATTTTTAGTATTATTCGAGAGAAAATATTGAATAGTTAAGGAATTTTTATCATCAATTTAGGATAATTGGAATTCTATAACAAGGAAGAATAAATTGTGTGGGATTTTCTAGGTGAAATCAAACGTTCTATATCTATTCTTGTTATCTTTAAAAATCTAAATTTTAATGTTATTTTCTTTAGTTTAATTTAGATAATCTATTCTTCAAATTTCAGTTTTTCAAGTAGTAATTAATTTTGTAAATTTCAATACTCAATAGCATAATTATTTCTTGTGGGTTCGACATTCATTTTTTTTAAAACACTTTACTACTTGTTACGATTTTGTGTACTTGCAGATATTTTCAGCACAACACTTCTAGAAGAAGATTGTGAATGGCACACTTGAGGTGGACAGCTAGGGTAAGGGGACTTGTGCATTGCCACCCATAATGACCAATCACACAGTGTCCAAGACATTGGTAGAAGAAAGATCTTCTTGGGAAGGAGATGAGCTTTTTGGCCACCACACTCAAACACTCTTCATTCGCCACATGGCACACATGCACACTTGTAGAGGATTGAGGAAGATCTTAGTTTGAAGGAGGACCATTTTGCCACAAGATACAATGAACCAAGACGCAAAATGAAGGGCAAAAAGGGAAGTGGAGCTTCAGTTTTGAGGAGGCCATGCCACTTGTGCAAAAAGATCATGCATTTGATTTCCAACACAATCCAATGATGGGAAAGGGGAAGAGGCTCAATGGGTGATACACCAGTTGGCATCCATGCAAGGATGTTTAGTTTGTTGAAGAAGGATCAAACGCCTATATAAAGGGAAGGGCTGAAAACCCTAAAGTTTTTTTTAGTCACTTGGTGAAATTTCTCTTGAAGTTTTCAGCCACAACACTCTCTACTTTCTATCACTTTCTTTCTATCCAAACGTAATCCACATTACACTCACTTCTTTCAAAAACCTTTCTATGTGCAAGAAAAGCTAGAGGATACTTTCTAGAAAGCGAGTCACGCAAGGTAAGAAGCATGGACACTCTTTTTCCTTACACTACACACAGCCGAAGGAAGCAAGTTTCAAACTTGACTAAGCTCTTCATGAACACTTGCTCACACACACGCACCCACCACCAAGAAGATTATAGTTTTGATTTTTGTGAAGTTTCCCACGTGAGCATACCCATGCACACACTCTGCTAGATTAGGGTTTTTGTTTTCTTCTAAAAGGATATAGACTCAACTTCATTGCTTTAAGCTCGTAAGTATGATGTTTTGAGGAAAGGAGGCCACGAAGATAGCATTTTTATGAGCTAGTATTTTGTGTTATGTAAGCTTCGGACTTGAGGAAGGGAGGTCCAAACATTAGGGGATTATTTCTTGGAAATATGTTGAGAGCACAACACTCACAAATGCACAGTTTAGGGTTTAGAAAGAATGGATTCTTATGACCCTATTACTATATTTTTCAGCTTGCTTATTTTATTGGACGTTGGATTTTGTAAGTAAATCTCTAACTTGTACTTGGATATTTTATGTATATGTCATGTGAGCTCGTTTGTTGTTTGGGTGCATGTTGATACTTGAAATAATGGTGCTTTCCATGTGATATAATCGTTTCTTTGTATGATTATCCAATATATGATTGAAATGGTTTATTGTTATTAGTTCACACCATGAAATTGGAGTGAGAGGCCACATTTAGGGTTCGGATTGCATGATTCTTAACATGTTCATGGATATTTGTTATATGACCGAATCTCTAAAGGATTAAGTCTATAAAATACTTGCCTTTCTATGAGTATGTTTTGGCTACAAATGCATGTTTCATTGATAAATTTTTTCTAATGCATTAGAAGATTCTACGTTCATGAAAAGTTGGTTTAATATATATTTCAAGCTTTTTAGGTCTCGGCCATGACCATGGATGGAGTATTAACATTTTGTGATTGAAGTTCTAATGATTTAAACCAATTCTTGAATGTAATAGGGTTTAAATGTTTTGGCCACTACATGTAAAGCTTGAATGTTTGTTTCTTGCTTGTTATTAAATGCCTCAGAATTTATATAAAAGAACATGGTCGCATGTTCTAATAATTTTAAGTCGTAACGCAAAATGTACAAGGATATGCATGATTGTTTATTATATGGTCATGATTAAGTTCGGCATTGCGTGTGTCCCATGGAAGTTAAGTTTCATAGTTTATGTCACATGCATTGGGATTGTGAAAATCTTTCAAAAGAAAATGAGTCTTTTAAAAAAAAAAATTTGTCACGACTCCAAAGATTAGGATGGGAAAATGTTCTAGTGGAACTCTCTTGTCCACTCAGGAGTGTCTAAAATGGAGTGGTAACCCCTAGATCGACAAAGTAGAATCGACGGATCTCGAATGGCTCCTAAAAGAAAAGGATACCGGAGCGGGGCTGCACCTAAAGCTAGTGGGTGCCCTACGGTGAAGGCGAAAAGTGAACTGTTGTAATATGAATGATTAAAAGTAGGACGTAGTCACCTTGGTCAAAGTGGCCAATAGTTGATGCGGTAACTAATGGGGAACACACGGTGCATAGGGAAGCCTTGAAGTATCCATTTATAAGTTAGAAGTCAAGAAAGGCCTTGAGCTCAAAGTTATGCTATGATATATGAACAAGATCCCAAGCACACAAGTATGTTAAATGAATAAGTATGAAAATGATGAAAGATGCTTTACGAAGGAAAGGATTTTGAAAGTTATGATGTACATGGTATTTTTTTGAAAAAGTCAAATGCATAGTAAAGTCTCATGTCCATGTATTCATTTTTAAGTTTACTTACATATGCTTACGAAATCTGTTACATGTTATTTGTTTACTTACTGAGATTTCTTGAAATCTCACCGTTATAATTTTTACTACCATTTCCCTACTCAGAATAGTAAAAGTTGTGCTAGGTACACGAGAGCGATAGGTAGGGGTGATACCCGCATGGTGCGGGGCGGGGGGTACCCTCCCCCGCACCCCGCCTCGCACCATGCGGGGGGTGGGGGTTTTTCCCCCGCCCCCCGCCCCCGGTTGGCGGGGGAGGGGTCCCCCGCCCCGTTGCCGGGGGGCGGGGG